>JAJIYU010003308.1:0-27558 GCA_030144865.1 Tinospora cordifolia | reverse complement strand
TTAACAAAGATGATGGTGATAATAACCACGTACTATCATAGCACACATGTGGGGTGCTATGGATGTTCTTTTCATATAGTTGGTCATATGGTTTTAAGACCTAAGTGCTTGTTTGGTGGGTAAGATCCCGTGATGTCCAATTTTGGATAGCTTTTTAATGTAAGGGCATGTTGCCCAATTTTGAAATAAGACTTCCGCTGAAAATTGATTTTAATTTTGTGAATCTCTTTTGATAAACAATGTAATGGTTTATTCTTGAATTAGAAAGTTATGTACTTTCTTTTATTAATAAAGAAACTGAATTTTTCTTTACCTTTAAATGCCTTGATTTTTATTAAATGTGAAATTGCACTATTGAATTTATTCTAAGGCATGTGGTATTGAAAAATAGAAAGTCAAGTGTGTGTCGCTTGTAAAGTAACACCGGCTCGACCCGCCAATTGGTTAAGTCCACCGTCAAAAGGATCGGTGGTTATGTCCAACTCTCAAATCAAGGAATTCGGGGGTTGGGGTGTTACAGGATATGAACAGATTCTAACGTTAGGTATTGGAACAAATTTGGTTGCAGCAACCAATACTAGTGCTTGAGGTCCGAGTTTGTTAGAGGACACATGGGGATATGGGAGACAAGGAACAAAGGAATATGTTGATGGAGTTGCAGAAACTTTGACCCTCTCAATTTGATGGAACTTCTTATTGCATGACAGTAGACCACTAGTGCCAGGAGTTGGATGAACACTTGAACGTGTTATGGGCAAGGAATCTTCGTAGAGTAGAGTTGGTTACCCATCAGTTCAAGGGACCAGCTAGTGGTTGGTGGCGGATCCTAAAGGCAGATCCAAACACTAATGTTAGAGAGATAAACTGGAAGGAATTCAATGAAGTATTCTATGAGAAGTTCTTCCCAGAAGTTACGTGGAGAAAGATGAAGTTGAATTTTGTTAGGTTGAACAAGATATACATGACGGTGGCTGAATATGAGATGAAATTTACTAAACTGGACAAATTTTCTCTTGAGCTAATCTAGGAGGAGAAAATGAAGGCTAACCAATTTGCACATGTTCTCAAGATTGACATCTGAAAAGTGATAATGCCACTTGGCCTAAAGACGTACAGAGACGTCTTAGAAAGGGCATTAATATTGAAGCAAGAACTCAATCTTGAATAGAGATTGAGGAATAGAAACAACAGGCTAGGAAATGACAAAGACTACCAAGGAGCTATAAATAAAAAAACAAAACAAGAATGGGGAAGACACCTCAGACTCAACAACAAGTGCAACTTAAGGATAAACCCAAAGAACAGGCAAGGAGACTAGGGTTTTGCTACCTATGCAAGCAAAGAGGTCACATAGCTAGAAATTTTCTTATAGTACTAGCTCAGGTTCCTCAACAACCATAGAATAATTAGGGAGGAGGATAGAATGGTTGTCCTGAGGACAGACAACAACAATAGAATGCTAACCAAGGGCAGAACCTATAACAACCCAGCCCTGATGACTTTAAATTGGACTTAACTACAAGGTAGGTCGGGCTGGTATTACATTTACAAGTGCACAACTTGGAACACCCTGGCCCCTGGCCCATGCGCCCTTTGGGTCCCGCATGGAAATGCACGCTTGTCCGACAGGAGAAGCTACAAGGTGCTCATCCACCGAGAGTCGAAGTGCTGCTAAATTCGTCTTCTCTCTCTTTCTTTCTTTCAAGAAATGATAAAATCAATTTAAATAGACATGTTTTTTTTGAAATAAAACTTCTATGTAAATAAATGGGATTCGTGAAATTTCAAGTAAAATAAAAAGCTTCAAGTTTAAATTCAAATCACATATAAAATGTTTAGTCCAAAAAGAAAGGGGCATACCTTGTTTCAAATTAAATTACAAAAAGATAGGATATACAAAAAGTATTTAACAAAATAATTGAGCCTTCCTTAGTATCGGTCGATTTGTGCAGCGTCACATGTCACCTAAAAAAGAAAAGTGGGACGAGCTCGAGAGCCCAGTGTAACACCCCAACCCCCACATTCATTGAGCATTTGGACATAACCACCATTCTTTGATAGTGGACTTAACCATTTGGTGGGTCGGGCCGGTGTTACTTTACAAGTGACACACATTTGACTTTCTATTTTTCTATACCTCATGCCTTAGATTAAATTCAAGAATAAAAATTTTTAATTCAATAAAATCAAGGCAATTAAAGATAAAAAAAATTTAACTTCTTTATTAAAAAAAAAGTACATAACTTTCTAATGTAAACTATTACATTGTTGATCAAAAGAAATTCATAACCTCTAAAATAAAATAAAATTTCAGTGGAAGACTTATTCAAAATTGGGCAACATGCCCTTACATTAAAAGGAAACTTTAAAAAGATAGAAACTTGATAAAATATAAATTATCCCAATTCCATGGTCTTCTTAATTTAATTTCTTGAAAAAAAGAAGAGGAAGGGGTGAGCACAAAGCTTAGTAAATCTTTTTCAAACAACCATTTTTCTAATTCAAACCAATAACACATTCATAATTCAATCACTTGCATGCATTAGGCGTTTCAAGCATCATATTGTTTCAAGTTGTAATTTAGACCAAAAGAGTTTTTCAACCCTTGATGTTCTTAACTAAATGCCTCCTTAGAGTGAAATATGACATTACATAGCCAATTTCATTGGACTTCTGGACTTTAGGGAGCTTACCCACCAACCAGGCACTTAGGTCTTAAAACCTCATGGCTATCCATGAGAAAAGAACATCCATAGCAACCCACATGTTTGCTATGATAATACGTGGTTATTTTCACCATCTTCTTTTGTGAAATCTTGAATCATCAAATGCATTTTAGAATATGAAACTAAGATAAAAAAAAAATTCAGAATATGAACAATCTAAAAATCAAATCATGAAACAATCATACTCATGCATCATTCCTTGAAATAAGGCCTAAGCATGATACTAAACATGACATGATTACTATGAATGCATAAATTCAAACAAGGATCAAATCTGAAACTAAAATATGTTTTAGAATACTAGAACTGAAATTATTTTGATTTCAAAAGCCAAACAAACAATGAACATGCTAACAATTCGAATAAGAAAAAGGTGTGTTAGAAAAATCACTTCCACCTTATGATGCTTTCTCCCCAAAGTTTAGACAAGAGTTCCCAATGTTCAAGCACCAAGAAAATCACCCAAGATGAATCCCCAAACCACGAACTTTTCACACTCAAGAGGGAAAAGAATGGTGAGAAGGGATGCCAGGAAGAGGGCTTAGAGAACAAGAAGAAATCTCAACTCTTGGTTCTTGGGATGAGAGGAATGGTGAGCATGGGGGGTTTATATAGAGTTCAAAATGGTATAGAATGACAAGTTTGTGGTGTTCTCCTTGTAGGAAACTTGCCAATTCTTCAAAATTTCGTGCTTCCCAAGCATAAGAGAATAACAACTATATTTGGATAATTTTTTTGGAATTTAGAAACAAATTTTTAGATTGGAAGTATTTTCACAGATTTATTCGAATTTTTTCGTTAATTTCTCGATTTATTTTTGGAGCAATAATCTGGATTGTTGGATGAACCTTGATCGCGGTGTGTGGATCTCCAATCGCGATCACCGAACACGGCTTCGATTTGGACGCTTGAATCGTCCTCGAGCGCGGCACGCGCATCTCGTTCGCGATCAACAAAACTTTCCTGGACCGTTGGATGAACCTCGATCACGGTGAGCGGATCTCGTTCACGATCACCGAACACGGCTTTGATTTGGGAGCTTGGATCGTCCTCGAGCATAGCACCAGATGATCAATGCAACGCGAGCACAGATCCTTGCCGCATGATCAACCTCGAGCGCAATGTTCGGATTTTCGTTCATGATCAACGAAACAGTTCTGGACCGTTGGATCAGGCAGATTGATTGTGGGTTGTTGGATCTTGATGATTCGGTGCTCCTGAGCATTTCGTGTGGGCTTGATCTTGATCATGGGATCTTAGATCGTGTGGATTACATGTTTTTGGCCATTGGATGTAGTTTATATTACCAAAATTGCTTTCTAAGGTTTCTATTATCCGTGTTTTGCTAATTATACACCCAATTTCACTTTCTAATTTGTGTAAATATGGTTTATCCTTCTATTTTATTTGTTTGCTAATATTTTTTCCTTTCTAATTCTCTTAATATTGTATTTATTAGATATTTTTTTCCCATTTCTTTAATATTGCCAATAATTAATAATTCACATTTCTCTATATTTTTCATTTCTTCATTTCTATGTATTTATCTTATATTTTTATTATATAATTCACTCTACTTACTTTATATTGGATAATTAATTTCATAATTGTTCCACTACTTGCATAATTATAAATTAATTGTTTTATACAAATAATATTTGATAATTCTACTAACCTTATATCATTAGTTAGATCATCTTGATATTAAGATTTCATTTGCCTCTAATTATTTTAGAATTTTTGTCAATGAATTTTATTTTGTTAATAACTTTCTATTAAAAAAATTATGAGGTGTTACATCCAATGGATCATACAACACATCACTGTTATTATTTCGACCAAAATACAAAACATGTAAACACTTTTATTACATTAGGGCGTTTCAAACACTTTATTGTTTTTCATCACAATTAAGACCGAAAGGTTTGTGGCTTCAGTGTCCCCCCTCATAGTCTGGGAACGAATTTGGAGGTAGCGCCCGAGGGCCAATTACCTTTCGGGATCTTGACGGGGGCGTGATGTCAAAAGTGACATCCTACCTCATAGCCAGTCTAGCTAAGGACACCCATGATGACACACTAAGGCCAGTCAAATATCCCAAGTCTTATTAATTTATAATGAACACACAACCCAAATAATTTAATTTTAATTTAATAGGACTATTACAAGGGGATAAAAAGAAATGCTCCAATCTTTGTTTGTTCAATAAAATAAAGTACATACTTGAATTTCAAACAATAAAAGAGTATATAACTCAAATTAAAAACTAAATTTAGTGGAAGTCTTAATTTAAATAATCAAAATTTAGTGGTGCTCATGATTTAATTTTCTGAAAAATATGAGAAGAAGGGGTGAGCATATAGCCCAGTGGATCATTCCATAAACAACTAAATTACTAATTCAAATTAAAAGCACATCCAAATTCAAACACTGACATACATGAAGTGATTTAAACAATGTCTTTGGTTATTGTTGACGTTAAGACTGAAATGGGTTCTAATCTCTTGGTATTCTTATCAAAATACTCCACTCTTAGATGGAAAAAAAATTCATCTCGTCATATTCCATTGGAATAAGGATCTCATGTCCATATCCCAAGTACTTTGGTTTATACCCATCCGTACTCAGTAATGAGACCCATACACATTACGTATATGTAAAGAACACCCATAACATCACTTAGATTACTATGACAGTACATGGTTCATAAACTTCAAAGTCTTAAACTTAATTATCACATATTCATGAATCTAAAATTAGAATAATAAAATTTAGAATAAAACATTCAAAAAGCATGAAAACAATACATAGCTTGCTTCATAATAACCTAAGCATGGAAGCTAGGCATGACATGGTATCATGAATACTTAAAACACGCATACATGATAAATTGAATTTAAATCATGATTAAAAATGTTGAAAACTAAAACTAAACGTGCTAAACTAAAAACGAAATATGCATGAACATGCTAGAAACTCAAACTAGCAAAGTAGAAGTGTAGGAAATCCCATCCACTTTAAGAAGAGTTTTCTCAAAATTCAGTAGAGGTTCCTTGCTTCTACGCACTTCAAGAACAACCAGCAACTTCAAGAGTGTAAAAGTAATCTAAAATTCTAACTTCTCACTGAAAATCACTCAAGAACACAAGAGAGGGAGAAGGGGTTGCCAAGAAGAGGGCTAAAAAAATCAAAAAGAACTAGTGTGCTCTTGTTTTGGAACAAAGAAAAATGAGTGCATTAGAGGGGTTTATATAGATTTTCAAAGCACAAGGGGAGCATGGTTTGGGCATCTTGGATTAGGGTTTCCTCACAAGGGTGGTGGCTAGGTTTTGCACACAACTCCTACAGGGACAGCGAGGGTGTTTCGCATGAAGGTTATGATGGTCTTTCCCTTAGTTGGCACTGAGATTAGAACATCTTCTTGTTTAGGTTACTTTCCCACTTCAGATTTTTGGTTTCTTCTTTGTTTGTGATGGCTAGGGTTCCTCCTGTGAGCATAAATCAGAATGTGGAAACTTCTATTTGGTTTGTTTACGTGTGTGCACACATACACACACATATATGAGTCGTTTTTGCCTAAGTGGGGCATGGTGTACATGATAAATGTTTGTGTGCGGATGAGATCATTCTTAATGGTTTCTAAACAAGGTGAAACGTCACATGCAGCTAGGTAGGTGTGGGCATACATGATCATATAGTTAGCATATAGAATCATTCTTCATAGTTTTCAAACAATGGAGACGTCCCATGCAATTTGGGTAGGGTGTGGTGCACATGATCACCCATGATCATCATCCATGCATTTTTGGGTCCACAGGAATTTAATAAAAATTCATATTTCATAATTGGCTACGAATTAAGGCCTTTATCATATATTTTGAGTTCACCTGAAAATAATAAAAATTTCAAACTATTATTTGGGTATGGCTATCCAAATTGTCTTTGCTTATTTAGAATCCATTGAAGAGTCTTAGGCAAATGAAACCCTAATTTTGAGCAAATGAAATGATTTTCTAGTATGTTGTCCAATTGATTAGTTCATGTCATTTCATTTCATTGTGGGTCATTTTGGGCCCTTAAGGTTCACTAAATGAAGGTCTTGGACCTGTTAAATTTATCCCTAAAACGAATTTGGTCTCATTTCTTACCCAAGTTCACCCAAATGGAGATTGAATTGTTTCATTTCATTCAATACCAAATTTTTAGGGTATTACAACCTACCCTCCTTAGAAAAACTTCATCCTCAAAATTTGTACAAAATAAGGAATTCCTAGTGAACAAGTGTGGGTATGTTGTCTTCATTTCGTTCTCTAGCTCCCAAGTAGCTTCTTTTACACCGTGATGTTTCTATAGTACTTTAACAATGGGAACATCCTTAGTTCTCAAGCTCTGCACTTTGTGGTCAAGGATTCTATCAGTCATTTCTTCATAAATAACATCATTCTGAATGTTCACTTCTTCCCAGAGGATGATGTGAGAGGGATCTGGTTTGTACTTTCTTAGCATCAACACGTGGAACACATTGTGAGCTGAAGTCA
This sequence comes from Tinospora cordifolia, assembly GCA_030144865.1. Lineage (NCBI taxonomy): Eukaryota > Viridiplantae > Streptophyta > Magnoliopsida > Ranunculales > Menispermaceae > Tinospora > Tinospora cordifolia. The sequence goes on along the minus strand of JAJIYU010003308.1, from coordinate 20,294 downwards.
TCCGGTTTGGTAGATCAACTCATAAGCACATTTTGCAATTCTTCTAAGTATCTCAAATGGTCCAACTAATCTAGGTGATAGTTTTCCCTTAAATCCAAATCTTTTGATACCCTTTTGAGGACTGATCCTTAGGACACTTTGTTTCGTGCTTAGAACTCTAGGGGTTTCCTTCTTTTGTTAACATAGCTTTTTTGATGACTCTAAGCTGTAATCAACCTCTTTTGGATTAGTTTGACTTGGTTGTTCATTTCTTCCACCAATTCTGGCCCAATCAATACAAGATCTTCAAGTTTAGCCCAACAACTTGGTGATCTATAGGGTCTTCCATAAAGAACCTCAAATGGAACCATCTTGATACTTGCCTAATAATTGTTGTTATAGCAAACTTTGCTAAGTGTAGGCATTTGCTTGTAATACCCTGAATTATCTGTATTCAATTAAATGAAATTCAACGTCAATTCAGTGAAATTGGGTGGAAAATGAAATTGAGCTCATTTTGGGGCTAAATTTAGCATGTTTCCAAAAGTCTCATTTGGTGACCCTTAGGGACCCAAAACAACTTGAAACGAATTAAGGTGACATGAACCAACTAATTGGACAACATATCAAAAAATTAGAACAATTAGTCAAGATTAGCGTTTTTATTTGCCAAATGCCTTTTAGAGAGTCCAAATTAGAAAGAATTGACATTTAGGATACTTTAGGGAATCAAAATGACCTGAAACATAATAGGGTGACATGAAGTAACAAAATAAATAATATATCCAAAAATTAGGACAATTGGCCAAGATTTGGATTTTCATTTCATAGTGCCTTTAGTGGGTTCTAACTAAGGAAAGTAAATGAAAACTAATTTGGCCAAACCATATATTGAAATTCTTAATTTTTTCATGTGATTCCAAAACTATAGTATAAAGGCCATAATTTTTTGTGAATAATAAGATATTAATTTTTGTCAAATTTTTATAAACCATGAAGGCATGGCCACCCCTAGCATGTGCAGGTCACATTGGTGGAATACCATGATCACGTGTATCCTCACCCTACCCAAAGCTCCATGGGATGTTTCTCTTGTTTGAATTCATGAAAAATGATCCCATATATCAATTAACTGATCATGTATGCCACACACACCAAAGGGATGAGACATCCCATAGGAAATTAGAAAGGGGATGAAGAGTGATCCTATATCCCAAGCTGTGATCATGTGCACCATGTCCCATTTGTGCTAAAATCGGCCATGCGAGTGTGTGTGTGTGTGAGCATACATGTGAACAACCATATTAAAAGTTTCTAATATTTTATTTGAACCAAGACCCTAGTCGTCCCATGTAGAAAAAGGAATCAAAGAAAATAGAAAGTTGCCTTGTCTCTTCTTTTGGCACTAATTTAAGGGATTCCACTATGTGGTGCGCCAACCTTGTATGCGAGCTGAATTAGAGAGTTTCCTTAGACCTAGATTACAATCGTAAACTATTTTATGGTGTACCTTTAAGACTGATAACATACTCCTCATGCTTGGTGTCCAAGAATAGAGAATAGGAAAGATTTCCATGTGAGGTTGTGTGATGAGCAAGCAAGGAACTCAGATAGGAATGTTCTATGAGCATGATCTAATCTAAATAGGGACATCCCATTTTGATATTGGCATGATTCTAAGTCTGAAAATATGCCTTGATATAAATTAAGAAGTTTAAATAAGAATCAAATATTAGCTCATGAGAATTTGGCAAGCTTTAGTGGGGCCACAAGCTCACTTGCATTTTCTCACACAAACCATCCACTCTTGATTGGAAACTTGTCCAACCTTTTGAGCTACCCAAACTGTCCCAACTGACCTAGACATCCCCATTGTGCTCTTGAACATCTATATAAACCCCCTCATGCTCTCATTCTTCTCATCCTAAAGCAAAGAGTTGACATTTCCCTCTTTGCTTATTCTAAGCCTTCTTTTTGGCATCTCTTCTCACTTCTCTTTTCTCTCTTGTGTGAGAAGTTTTGATTTCAGTGTTTTAGAGAGTGGTTTGAAGTGATTTTTGCTAGTGTTTGAAAGTGCTAGACGTTGGGGAACTTTGCTGAATTTTTGGGGAAAGAACCACTACTAAGGTGGAAGAGATTTCTAGAACTTTTATCTTGTTATTTCAAGTTCCTAGCATGTTCATGCATGTTTATTTTTCATTTATAGCATAATTTATTCAGTTTTAGCATGATTGATCATATTTAAATTTTAGTTCAGAATGTTCGCACGTTTTTAATCATTCATCAAATCATACTATGCCTAGAAACCATGCTTTGGTTTGCTTTTAAGTTTTCAAGCATGCTATGTGTGTTTCCATGCTTTCTTAAATGTTTAAATTCTGAGATTTAATATTCTAATTTAGTATCATGATTATGTAAATTTAAAAATGAGAAAGTGAAGATAAGAACCACATACTGTCATAGTAACCCGTGTGGGTGCTATGGGTGTTCTTAACACATGCTTGGAGCTTGTGGTTGCAAAGTGCAACTAAGAGATACTTGGTACGTGGCGTCTAACAAAAGAATATTTTTTCATCCTAAAGAGGGTTATCTAAATTGAAAACATCAAGGGAATAGACATCCTTTTAGTCATAACATCAACTTGTAACCAACTTGTTGTGTGAAACACTTAATGAGTGAAAGTGTGTGAAGTTGGATGTGTTAGTGATTTCAAATAGTAAGACAGTTGTTTGATGAATGATCCACTGGACTATGTGCTCACCCCTCTTTTTTTAACATTTTCAGGAAATTGAATACAATGGCAATGAAAATCTGATAGTTAGAAAGTTTCTATTTTTGGAAAGCTTCTTTTTTTAATGTAAGGGCATGTTGCCCACTTTAGATTTATTTGACTTCTGTTGATTTTTTATTTTAAAATTTTGAGTTATGTACTCTTGATTATGAATTCAATAATGTACTTCTTTATTTTCTTTAATAAATAAAGAGTTAGAAATATTCCTGTTTCTACTTGTAATGCCTTATTGAATTTAAATTTGATCGAATTGGGTGAGGCACTCACGACAAGTTCAATAAGAATTAGAATAAAAGAATTGAGATGAAAGTTGGGTAATTGTAAATGTAACATCGGACCTAACTCGCCAAATGGTTAAGTCCACTGTCAAAGAATGGTGGTTATGTCCAATGCTAAAAAAATATGGGGGTTGGGGTGTTACATTGCTCCAATTCCCCTTGAAGTCCAAAATACAAGATCTCAACATATCTTCTTAGGTCTGCATAATTTTCTCATATTTCCCATCTGTTTGAGGGTGAAAGGCAGTGTTCATGGTAAGTTTATTACACAACTCCTTCTGTAGACTCTGCCAGAATTGAGAAATGAAGTGAGAGTCTTTGTCAGATACAACAATTTTAGGCACACCATGAAGTCTTACAATCTCCTTCACATAGAGTTCTCTCAGTTTACGGACTTGGTCTATGGATCTGATTGGTAGGAAATGAGCCACTTTAGTGAGACAATCTACAATCACCCAAACAGTGTTTTTTCCTTTTTGATTCCAAGGTAAACCATCGACGAAGTCCACGATAATGTTATCCCACTTCCATTTGGGGATAGAGAGTGGTTGTAACAACCCAGAGGGTTTTTGGTGTTCTGCTTTCACTTGTTGACAAGTTAAGCATTTAGCTACATGCTTAGCCACATCTCTCTTCATTCCTCTCCACCAATAAGTCTTTCTGAGGTTTTGATACATTTTATCTCCTCCTGAATGCATCATATACTTGGTCTAATGAGCCCCATCCAATATGGTTTGCTTACTTTGCACATTCTGAGGGACACAAATCTTCTCCTTGAACCATAAGATATTCTCAGCATCTAACATGAAGTTAGCATGCTTTCCCTGTGTAACTCCTATTAGGTCTACAAGCCACTTGTCTTGCCTCTGTTCCTTCTTAATCTGATGTAGTAGATTCGGTTGGCAAGAAATACGGTAGAGGTAGGCTTGTTTATCATTCAAAGTTACACCCAACCTAAAGTCTTTGACCAACTGATACTTCGAACCCTTTTCTTCCTCCTATTTGGTAAAATTTCTACTCAAGGTATCGGCCACCACATTTGCCTTCTTTGGATGGTAGTGTAATTGGAAGTCATAGTCTTTCAAGAAATCCATCCATGTTTGTTGCCTAAGGTTCAACTACTTCTGGGTGTAAATGTATTTCAAGCTCTTGTGATCCGAAAATAGATCAAATTTCTCACCATAAATGTAATGTTTCCAAATCTTTAGGGCAAATACAATGAGTGCTAACTCTAGGTCATGATTATAGTAATTCTTCTTAAGGACCTTCAGTCATCGTGAAGTATAAGCGACTACTTGCTTCTCTTGCATTAGGATTGCTCCTAGTCCACTCAGTGAAGCATTCGTATGTAAGACATAAGTGACACCATGGGTTGGAGTGACTAAGATAGGGGCCATAGTCAATCTTTTTTTCTGTTCTTGAAATGATTTTTCGCACTTCTCATCCCAATTGAACTTAACTCCCTTCTTGGTTAGCTTGGTCATAGGTTTTGCTAGTTTGGAAAAATCTTGGATGAATCTCCTATAATATCTAGCCAGGCATAAGAAACTCTTCATCTCTATAACTGTCTTTGGTTGTTTCTAGTCCATGACTACTTCTACCTTCTCCAAGTCTATAGAGATACCTTCCGCTGATACTACGTGACCAAGGAACTTGATCATCTTCATCCAAAATTCACATTTGCTGAACTTGACATATAATTGGTGCCTTCTGAGGGTCTCCTACACTATCCGCAAGTGTTCTAAGTGTTCAGCTTCTAACTTAGAATAAATCAAGATGTCATCCATGAATACCAACATAAACTAGTCTAGGTATTGTCTAAACACTCAGATTATTAAATCCATGAATATTGCTAGGGCATTAGTGAAACCAAAGGGCATTACGGTGAACTCGAAGTGTCCATATCTTGTTCTAAAGGTCGGCTTGTGTATATCAGACTCCCCAATTCTCAACTGGTGATATCTTGACCTAAGCTCAATATTTGAGAAATGAGTGGCTCATCTCAATTGATCAAATAGGTCATCAATCCTTGGTAGAGGGTACTTATTCTTCACTATAGCTTGATTAAGCTTTTGGTAGTCGACACATAGTCTCATGGAACCATCTTTCTTCTTCACAAACAGTACAGGAGCTCCCCAAGGTGACTCACTTCGCCTGATGAATACTTTCTCCTAAAGCTTGTCTAGTTGAAACTTCAACTTGATCAATTCTACTGGTGGTATTCTGTAAGGAGGTATGGCTATACGGTTGGTTCTAGAGTGAAGTTCAATCTTAAATTTTAATTCTCTAGCAGGTCGTAGTCCGAGTAAGTCGCTTGGGAACACATCCTCGTATTCACTAACCACTATTAAGTCTTGGATTCTCTTTAGTTCAACAAGTTCTTCTTCAAAGAGTTCCTCGAACTCATTCTTCTACCTTAAGCAGTTCGTCATGGCTAAGGTTGGACTCCTCAGTAGTCTTTGCATATCCCTATTGATTTTATATGTTTCCCCAGAAGGTAGGGTTATGGTCACTCATCTCTTAAGACAATCTATCTAGGTTTGGTACTGGTCTAACCAATCCATTCCCAAGATTACATGATAGCCATAAAAGGTAAAGTACATAGATCAACCGTTAAAATTTTATCCCCAAACCTTAGGTCACAACTACAAATTCTTTTTAAGGTAACTGTGGTCCCTATTAGTGTGGACACATTCAAAGTTATGGGTAGTATCTTTGTCACAAGTTGTAACCTATCAGCTAGTTCTTCGAAGATAAAAGACTTAAAGGCACTTGAGTCAAATAATAGTCTCACAACAACATTAAACAAAAGATATGTACTTCTACTGTAGGGACCTGGTCTTATTGCGCCTTAACAACGAACATTCTGGCCTAGTTCTACCCGTAATTGGCATTTTGTTGCTGTTGTCTTCCTTTAGGGTGACCGTTTTGACCTCTTCCCCGTGGTGTTTGTTGCTGAGGAGCCTGAGCAATAGTAGTCGGGCAATCTCTAGCAAGATAACCCTTCTATCTGCACACATAACATTGCCCTTGCCTCCTGGCCTACTCCTTAAACTCAGTCGTGGTCTACCCCTATTTTTGTGGTACCTTCCCACTACTATTGTTCTTTTTCTGGGCCCCTTGATGATCTTTTCATTGTCGGCCTGTTTGTTCTTTCCCCTTAACTTCTGCTCTAGGTTGAGTTCCTGTTCCAGTGTTAGGGCTTTTTTCTACATCTTTGGAAGTCCTTAGGCCTAATGTTCTCACTATCTTTCAGATCTCCATCTTGAGACCCTATGCAAAATGATTGACTTTCATTCTCTCCTCCCTGATCAGATCTAGTGAGAATTTGGTCAGTTCAGTGAACTTTCTTTCATACTCAGTTACAGTCATCTCTCTTTGGTTCAACTGGACGAAATCTTCCTATAGCTTGCTCAAGGTTGTTTTCGGAAATAACTTTTCATAAAAGGTCTCTATGAATTTCTTCTAGCTCATAACATCAACATTTATGTTAGGGTCTATTCTCATCGTATGCTAGAACCTTCTGGTCATCCCTTGAAGTGGTGTGTGGCCAATGCTACCCTTCTTGACCCAATTACCTTTAACACATTCAGATGCTCCTCCATCTCTTGATATCGGTGGTCCATCATGATACAGTTAGTTGTACCTTCAAAATGTGGAGGGTGGAGCTTTTGTAGCTCTAATAACATCTTTCTCTACTTCTCATCATCCAGATGCTCCTGATTCCTTTGACGTTCGAGAGTTGTGGCTATAGGTGCTGGCTGCTGAACTAGGATGGGTTCAAGTACTTGAGGCTGAGGAACTGCCTGAAGGAGTATCAAAGGTAGAACCCTCATTAGTTGATCCATAACCCTTTGAGCCACTTCATTCATCATATTCTCCATTCAAGCTTCCATGCCAGTAGGTATTTCTTGATCCTTCTACTCTGTCTTGTCAAAAGTGGTGGATCGAGTAGCGTATCTTCTTGTTTTATCCATTGTGTAAAAATCGAATAGATTGTCAGTATTTGTCAAACATTCATACTACCATGACTCTAGATTCATGTCTCTAGGTTCTTGATTTGTTCAGTCACCTAAAAATTTATGCTTCTAGGTTCTTTTTGTTTTTGAGTATAGGATTTGATTTCATATGACATACATATTAACCAATCAAGCATGATTTTCAAACAATCATACAATCAAGCAATTTCACGTTAGCATAGCAAAATTTTAGGCTTCCATCTAAGCTTCTAGGTTCAAGTGTCTCATACCACTTTACCCCTTTTACTTAGACTTTTACTCAGAAAATTTTCACGCCCAAACAATTTTGCAAATGTCTCGATAACTAAGGTTTCCTAAGCCCACTATACCTGAATGTCCCATACCAGCCAAGCATAGAAAAACAAGTTCTTTGAAAGTTATCGATCATTCACCAAACATGGTTCGTCACTCTCCAAGTCTAGGCTTCCGCCGTACCCCTGAATCCCTATGTGTCCTATACTACATAGAAACCAGAGATAAAGAATCTTCCCAAACTCATGTCCTGACCAAACAATAATTCTGCTCTCACACATTTTTAGTTTCTAACCTATGTCCTAAAGTTTTAAGTTTTTGATCCACTGTTCCACCCATGTTTTTACTTAAGGTCACTTACCTAGACCCAAGGTTTCAATTTGGTCGACTTCCAACCTCTATCTAGTCAAGATACCACCTTTGGCATCTTTTTCGACTTCTAGTCAATTTCTTGCCCTAGTTTTTCACCTTCTAATTTTTTTTTATAGAAAGTGAGGGTGTTATTCAACTTAGACTACTCATATAAGCTGATAGGACAACATTCAGATCGAGCGGCGAAACCGAAGTCTACTTAGCAACTGCGCTTTCTCGAGCGAGACAACCCACCTCCCTTTCAATGTTTAGCTTTCAGAACAAGGCTTGCCCACTATTAGCTCAACTTGCAGTCTTTGAATCCAAACAAAACATTTCAAAACATATCTTTCCTTTTTGAAAACACTTTTTAAAATAGTTTTTAATTTCAAAATAGAAGGTAGGGCATTCTAATTTCAACTCAAAGTATAGGTCAAACTTAATTGAATTAATTATTTCTAAATCTGATACCACTATTGGTATAAGATTAAACTTTCTAATTCTAGCCCAACAACTAATATCTAAGTTAACTTTTTAATTCTTTCCTAGCAACTAATGCCTAGGCTCTGATACCACCTTTGTAACACCCCAGCCCCCGAAACTTTCAATTGGACTTAACCATAAGGCACGTCAGGCTGATATTACATTTACAAGTGCACAACTTGCATCACATTCTATTTCAATTTTCCAAGTCTAATTAATTCATAATCAGCACATAACCCAGAAAATTTAATTTTAATTTAATAAGACTATTACAAGGGTATCAAAGAAATGCTCCAATCTTTATTTGTTCAATAAATTAAAGAAGTATATACTTGAATTTCAAATAATAAAAGAGTATATAACTCAAATTAAAAATTAAATTCAGTGGAAGCCTTAATTTGAACAATCAAAATTTGGGCATCATGCCCTTACATATAAATTTTCAAATTTAAAACCCCATCTAATTTTATTAGTGTTCATGATTCAATTTCTTGAAAAATATGAGAGGAAGGGGTGAGCACAGAGCCTAGTGGGTGATTCCATAAACAACTAAATTACTAATTCAAATTAAAAGCACATCCAAATTCTAACACATGCATATATTAAGTGATTCAAACAATATCTTTGGTTATTGTTAACGTTAAGACTGAAAGGGGTTCTAATCCCTTGATATTCTTATCAAAATACTCCACTCTTGGATGGAAAAACAATTCATCTTGTCATATCCATTAGAATAAGGATCTCATGTACATATCCCAAGTATTTTGGTTTATACCCATCCACACTTAGTGATGAGACACATATACACTAAGTATATGTAAAGAACAGCCATAACATCCCTTAGATTACTATGACAGTACATGGTTCATAAACTTCAAGTCTTAAACTTAATTCTCACATATTCATGAATCTAAAATCAAAATAATAAAATTAAGCATAAAATATTCAAAAAGCATGAAAACAATACATAGCATACTTCATAATTCAAATTAAACCTAAGCATGGAAACTAGGTACGACATGGTATCATGAATACTTTAAACATGCATACATGATAAATGAAATTTAAATCATGGTTAAACATATTGAAAACTAAAACTAAATGTGGTAAACTGAAAATAAAATATGCGTGGACATGCTAGACATTAGCAAAGTAGAAGTGTAGGAAACCCCATCCACCTTAAGAAGAGTTTTCTCAAAAATTCAGCGTAAGTTCATTTCTTCTTTTCACTTCAAGGACAGCCAGCAACATCAAGAATGTAAAAATAATCTAAAATCCTAACTTGTGACTGAAAATCACTCAAGAACACATGAGAAGGAGAAGGGGTTGCCAAGAAGAGGGCTAGAAAAAATCAAAAGGAACTAGTATGCTCTTGTTTTGGAACAAAGAAGAATGAGTGCATTAGGGGGGTTTATATACATTTTCAAAGCACAAGGGGGGCACGGTTTGGGCATCTTAGATTAGCGTTTCCTCACGAGGGTGTCGGATAGGTTTTGCACACAACTCATACGGTGACGACTAGGGTTTTTTGCATGAAAGTTATGATGGTCTTTCCCTTAGTAGGCACCAAGATTAGAACATTTGCTTGTTTAAGTAACTTTCCCATTTCTGATTTTTGGTTTCTTCTTTGTTTGTGGGCTAGGGTTCCTCTTGTAATCATAAATCAGACTTTGAAAACTTCTATTTGGGTTGTTCACATGTGTCCACACAAACACACACATGAGTCATTTTTGCCTAAAAGGGGTATGGTGTACATGATAAATGTTTGTGTGTGCATGAGATCATTCTTAATGGTTTCTAAACAAGGTGAAATGTCCTATGTAGTTAGGTAGGTGTGGGCATACATGATCATATACTTGGCACATAGAATCATTCTTCATGGTTTTCAAACAATGGAGACGTCCCATGCAATTTGGGTAGGGTGTGTTGCACATGATCACCCATGATCATCATCCATGCATTTTTGGGTCCACATGAATTTAATAAAAGTTCATACATCATAATTGGCTAGGAATTAAGGCCTTTATAATATATTTTTGGGTTTACATGAAAATAATAAAAATTTCAATCTATTATTTGGGTAGGGTTATCCAAATTTTCTTTCCTTTTTTAGAATCTACTGAAGGATCTTAGGCAAATAAAACCCCAGTTTTGAGCAACTAAAAGGATTTTCTAATATGTTGTCTAATTGATCAGTTCATGTCATATCATTTCATTTTAGGTTATTTTGGGCCCTTAAGGTTCACTAAACGAAGGTCTTGGACCTGCTAAATTTATCCCCGAAACAAACCCGGTTTCATTTCTCATCCAGGTTCACCCAAATGGGATTGAATTGTTTTGAATTGTTTCATTTCATTTCGTACCCAATTTTTAGGGTATTACAAAACTAAGGTTGTGGTCAGAACCAGGCTAGAGTGTTCACTATTGTTGATGTTCAAGAATATCAAGTCCTTACTACTAAAGGTACATTCTTATTGTTTAATGTTGCCGTGAAATTGTTGTTTGATTTGAGTGCTACAAAATTTTTGGTTGCCGAAAAACTAGCAAATAGGTTGCAACTAATAACTAAAACTTTTCCCATGACTTTGAATGTATCCGCACCCATAGGGACCACTGTTACTTCAAAAAGAATGTATAGTTGTGACTTAAGGTTTGAGATAAATTAATCTTAGTAGAACTCTGTATACTACCATTTTATGGGGATGACATGATCTAAGGGATGGACTAGTTAAACCAATATCACGCACAGATAGATTGTCCTAAGAGGCGAGAAATCATAACATTATCTTTAGGGAAAACCTATAGAATCAACTATGTTATGCAGAGATTACCTAAAAGCATGATGATAGCCATATTGAATTGCTTGAGGCAGAAAGATGAGTTCAAGAAACTCTTTAAGGAGGACCCTATAGAGCAAAGAGGAATCCAAGACTAAAAAGTGGTTAGGGAATATAAAAAGGTGTTTCCAGATGACTTACCTGGACTACCACCTGCTAGAGAAGTAGAATTCAATATTGAACTTTACCCTAGAACCAACCCCATAGCTATACCTCCCTACAAGATGACACTAGTAGAGCTAATCGAGTTAAAGACTCAGCTAGATGAGCTTCGAAAGAAAGGATTCATTAGGCCAAGTGAATCACCATGGGGAGCTCCAGTATTGCTCATGAAGAAGAAAGATGGGTTTACGAGACTATGTGTTGACTATTGAAAATTGAACCAAGCAACAGTCAAGAACAAGTATCCCCTTACCAAAGATTGATGATCTATTTAATCAATTGAGAGGAGCCACTCATTTCTCAAAGATTGATCTTAAGTTAGGATATCACCAATTGAGAATTTGAGAGTTAGACATACACAAGACAACCTTCAAGATGCGGTATGGACACTCTGAGTTCATAGTGATGCCCTTTGGTCTTACCAATGCCCTAGCAGCTTTTATGGATTTGATGAACTGAATGTTTAGATAATACCTCTACTAATTTGTGATGGTATTCGTAGATGGCATCCTGATTTACTCTAAATTAGAAGTTGAGCACTATGAACACTTGAAGATTGTGTTAAAGACCCTTAGAAGAAATCAATTATTTGCTAAGTTTAGCAAGTGTGAATTCTAGATGAAGATAGTCAAGTTTCTTGGCCATTTAGTATCAATAGAAGGCATCTTTATAGATCTAGAGAAGGTGGAGGCTGTTATGGATGAGAAACAACCAAAGATGTTATAGAGATCAAAAGTTTCTTAGGCCTGGCTGGATATCACCAAAGATTCATTCAAGATTTCTCCAAGTTGGTTGAACCCATGACCAAGCCAACCACAAAGGGAGTCAAGTTCAATTGGAATGAGAAGTGTGAACAATCATTCCAAGAACTGAAGAGGAGATTGACTACAACCCCAATCTTAGTTACTCCTACCCATGGTGTTGCATATGTTTTGTATACGAATGCTTCACAGAACAGATTGGGTGCAGTCTTGATGCAAGATGGAAAGCTTGTTGCATATGCTTCAAGACAACTGAAGATCCACGAACACAACAACCCGACCCATGACTTGGAGCTAGCAGCCATTGTGTTTGCATTAAAGATTTAGAGACATAACCTCTATGGAGAGAAGTTTGATCTGTTTTCAGACCACAAGAGTTTGAAGTACATCATCAACTAGAAGGAGTTGAACCTCAGTCAGCAGAGATGGATGGAGTTCCTTAAAGACTATGACTTCCAACTACACTACCATTCGGGGAAGGCCAATGTTGTGGTTGATGCCTTGAGAAGGAAGTTCAACAAATAGGAGGAGGAAAAGGGTCCAATGTACTAGTTGATTGAAAACTGTAACATGGGGGGTGACATTAGATGAGAAGCAGACATGTTTGTACAACATGACTTTCCAACCGGATCTTCTACATTATATTAAGGATAAATAAAGGTAACACAAGTAGCTTCAAGCGTGATAAAATGAGTTGAAGGGGTAAGCATACTGACTTCAGGTTAGATGCTGAGAAAACCCTAAGACTTGGAGATAGAATTTGTGTGCCTCAGAATGTACAAAGTGTGCAATCCATACTAGATGAAACCCACCTGACTAAGTACATGATGCATCCAGGTGGTGACAAGATGTATCAAAACCTCAAAAACACCTACTAGTGGCGAAGAATGAAGAAAGATGTGGCTAAGTATTTCTCCAAGTGCTTAACTTGTTAGTAGGTGAAGGTTGAACATTGAAAGCCCTATGGGATGTTACACCCACTCCCTATCCCTGAATAGAAGTGCGATAACATCGTCATGGACTTTGTCAGCGTATTATCCTGGAACTAGAAAGGAGAAGATACTGTACAGGTGATTGTGGATTGTTTTACTAAAGTGGCTCATTTTCTGCCAATTAGATCTACAAACCAAGTCAATAAGTTGGGATAACTTTATGTAAAAGAGATAGTAAGACTTCACAGTATACCTAAGGCTATAATATCTAATAGTGACTCTTGATTTACATCACATTTCAGGAAGAGTCTACAGAAGAAGTTGAGTACTAGATTTACCGTGAACACCACTTTTCATCCTTAAACTGATGGGCAGTCTAAGAGAATAATTTAGACACTAGAAGATATGTTGAGGTCTTGTGTCCTTGATTTCAAGGAAACATTGAGTAAGTACCTACACTTGGTGGAGTTTGCCTATAACAACAGTTATCAGGCAAGTATAAAGATGTCAACATATGCAGCTCTTTATCAGAGGGCTTGCAAATCACCAATTTGTTGGGTTGAACTTGAAGACCACATGCTTATTAGGCCAAACTTGGTAGAAGAGAAGAATAATAAAGTCAAACAGATGCAAAAGAGATTGGTTATAACGTAAAGTAGACAAAAGTGTTATGCCGACAAGAGGAGGGGACCCCTTGAATTTCAAGTAGGTGATAGGGTGTTCTTTAGGATAAGCCCTTAGAAAGGAATTAAGAGGTTTAGATACAAAAGGAAACTATCATTGAGATTTATTACTTCATTTGAGATTTTTAGGAGAATTGGAGAATGTGCCTAAGAGTTGGACTTACCAAACTGAATGTTGTCAGTACACAATGTGTTCCATGTGTCGATGCTAAGGAAGTACAAACCCGATTCCTCACACATAATCCATTGGGAAGAGGTGAACATCTAGGATGATGCCACTTATGAAGCAGTGACAGTTAGGATCCTCAACAGCAAAGTGCAAAGCCTGAGAATAAAGGACATTCCTCTGGTCAAGGTTATTTGGAAACGTCACAGAATAAAAGAGGTTACTTGGGAGCTGGAAGTGAGATGATGGCCAACTACCTAGACCTTTTTGCTAGAAGTACCTAACAAAATGATACCCGAGTGAATTGGTACAAATTTTAAGGATAATTTTTTTTAAGGGGGGTAGGTTGTAATACCCTGAAAAATTTGAAAAAATTCAATAAACAAGATATTTGAAATATATATATATATATATGTATATGTATATATAATGCTAGAAACTAAATTAGACGTTCCACACATATATATGTATTAAAATCACAAGAATTTCATTGTTAAATTATATTTTGTAAAAAAATTAGCAAGTTTGAATTTGTTTTAACGTATAGAAATACAAGAAATTGCAAATGAAAGGGAAAATAGAAGGAAATGGGCACAGAGACGAACTGAAAACATGAAACCCCAAGACCATGGTTGTAATACCCTAGTTCTCGGTCCTTTGTTTCTGTTACATCTGTCACGCATGAGAGACACACCATTAAATATCGGCATAAATATCATCTGCCGGGAGTTGGGATGTTACTATTCTCACATTTTCAATTCTCATTAAACATCATCTAAACATATCAGAACTCAAATGAATAAATACTCAAACTCCTCACCAAGGAACAATGCATGGAAACACGCAGCAGTCATCAATAGTTAAAACATTAACTTCTATGTTTGAATTTAAACAAACATGGACAAGTTTCTATCTGAAATATTCAAACATGGCCTATGTGATTGAAGTCTAATCCATAGAGAAAATAAATAATTCAAAACCAGTTTGGAGGACCATATGCCCAGTCTAAACTAACTACCAAACAAATAACTCTGATAACAACCTCAACAACGAGGTTGCAGCTCCTATGGTACTGTGTAGTACTATCAACATGAATTGCCTCATGGGTCACTTGAAATGAATATGTAGGGTGAGCTCAAGAGCCTAGTGGATCATACATAGTACATCAAAACATTATTTAAATCAAACACAGAACATGGAATCACTTATAAAACATTAGGTGTTTCAAACATTTAGTTGTTCATCAGTTTCTAATTAGACCGAAGGGCCTAACCCTGGTGTTTTCTCATCATGTCGGAAAAGTCAAGGAAAATGCACTATATGCCAAAGGAAAATGTACTATATGCCAGATTCCAATGGGATAGGGGCACACCCATCACCCAACCTGGGAACTAGGTTTACACCCATTGCTCCATTACCAAATAACTAGGGTCACACCCATAGTCCTATTATTGAGAACTAGGGGCAAACCTATCGTTCTTTATCGCGAGAACACCCACAACGATCCCACGTGGACAACTACGACGGTACATGATTCAACTCTAAATTTATTTTTCTTGTGTATCAACAAACATTTCATTACAAGCATGATTATCAATGTATCATATATAACACATCATTATCCAAACAATGTAATCATTCCGATCATCTCATTGATTCATCAATAACACAATAGTCATTTCATGTGACAAAGCATTGTAAACATTGAACATGGACATATAACTTATGTTATTCTTGCATTCATGTCATTCATAAACCATATAAACACATCTTAGCATGCTTCTAAGAATTTAAACAATGTAAACATCAAATATCCAGCGTTAAAATTCAAATAATACTAGGGAGCAAAGTAATCACTTCCACTTTGGTATTTCTTTTCCCTTGTGCCTTTGCTCTTCACCGCACGTGTTTCTGATCTTTAATCTATAAGATTTTAAATACTAAGATAATGTGAGTCTAATACATTCATAACATGTTCAAAATCATGGATTCATGTCCCTAAATAGGTATCCCATGGTGTACACAAGGCCAGAATAAAAAAATGGATGAAAAATAGGATGCACATCAGGTTATCGCGATAATGCTTCGCATTACCACGATTGCCAGATTCAGCGACATGAGTTACTGCGGTCAGTTACTGTAGTAACTAGAAGGGGGTGTGTGTGTAATGCTTTCGTGTGCATTGTCTCGCTCGTGCTTTTTTCATATGTTGAATACTCAAATACATGCACATTAAGCCTAAAACACACATCAACTAAAAGAAGTCTTGATACCTTAAGGTTCTTCGCGTTTCCTCTTTGTTTCTCACCAAAACAAGGTCTTGCAGCCCTTAAATCACTTAGGCTTCAAAGAATAATGTATTCACACTTAGGAAAATGTTTTACAATGGTAAGAACTGAAGATTTCGAGTGGGTTTTGTAATTTTACCTAAGTACAAGATGCTTAGAGCAACACTTCCACGAATCTTCTTCTTAGTGAAGCTTGCTTTTCACGGATCTAAGTTCACAAACTAGTAGAGAGGGGTTTGAATGAATAGAAATCAATCTAGAATGGTAAGGAAGGGAAGAAAATTTTATTATTAGTGCCTAGTATTAGTGCTTGGGAGTAGGTGTGCAAATATAGGGTAAAAATGACAATTAGTGTTTGTCGGCGCACTATTCATACATATATAATTCATGTATTACTGCGGTAACTTGAAGGATTACCGTGGTAACAAGAACCTTATTTTTTTTTTGTGTTTTAGTCAGATTACCGTGGTAATCACACTAATAATTGTAGTGACCAGTAGACAGTTACTATGCAAAATTTCATGCTTCGCTCTGTTTTGTTGATTCTTTTGTACATTGATTAAATATCTCTTAAACCATGTTTTCATGAGTTTTCTAAGGTTTATTGTGCTTGAATTATTTTTATTTAAATTTACAAAAACTCTATAAAATTTTTGAGGTATTACAACGGTCCTCATAGTGGAGACCACAATCTTGCGACACCAAGACACACCTAAGACCACGGTCCTCAAGGTGGAAACCACGATCTTGCGTCAAGAAGACAAGAGGACCTGTGTTGCTAGCCTACAAGTGTACAGGTTCGCTCAAGTATTAACCGATGAGACTGGATATCGTCATCAGGGAAAATGGTTCGATTAGTGATCTTAAATCCCAACTTACTATTGATCAAGACTCTGATTTATGTGATTAGATTAAACTTTAAACTAAAACATCTCCTAATTGAAGTAATAACTCTTTTCTTAGAATTCTATATGTAAATGGTGTCTAGGATAGTGAATGTCCCTGCATGACCAGTGATCCTTCATTATGGTTATGAATTGTCTACACTATGAGTTCTCGCATTTGTAATTGGAACCTTCTCCCGAGGTGCTTCAATATTACCTAGGTTTGTTTTATAAAGCCCTCTTTCGAGGTGTTTACGTGACAACCTAAGTTATGTATGCAAAAATCCCTGTGCAACTCCTTAGATCAACTAATAACCTCTCGATTAATCAACTAATCTAAGTCCACACTGTGATAATCCACACTTTGGACCTCTCTTCCGAGTTAATCTAAGGTATTGAGTCCATCATATCTATGGCCAGTAAACATGAAGCATTAAGCAAGCACAATATGAAATAATGTCTCTAGTTCAATAACTGCAACTAGATATCAAAAATCATGCATTGAACATCACATCCCAGACAAAGAAAAACTGATTAGCTTGACATGAATTTAATAGAAAACATTAAACTATAATCAAAGAAGTAAATCATACTCAAGAGGTGAAAATAATCTTCAATTCCTAATTGAAATACAAGTTTTTGCTCCTCCCAGCCGTCACAAGTAGTTTTTTTCCGAATTAGGTATCCTGGCTCTAATAACCTCTCTTATTTATAGTCCCGCACTAAAAAAACCATAAAAAAATATGAAAATCTCGATAATTACTCGAGTGACCGAGGTCAGTGATGTCCTTCAGCAACAAAACTGGATTTGCTCATTCTGTTCACCACGGTCTATGATTTTTCCACGCAAACCACATTCTGGTTACCGTGGTCAATGGATTACCGACCGCAGTAACCAGTAAGCTTTCCCCACGTAGTATTCTTCTTTGGCTACCGTGGTCTTCAGTTACTTGACCGCGTTCTCTTGGTACTTCTTCATGATTTCTCTCATTTTTGCCTTTATATGATGTATTATTTCTTGTGCTTCAATCTGTACCCTGCAATACACTCAATTTCCTTTCCCAGACATTATTTCATCATAAAAGAGCTAAAACAAAGCTTATGAAGAAATTAAACAATGCATATCCCTAACTATATGCTAATGCTAATAAGTATGCAATTCTTCAACTAATTCTCCCTTTATTTCTTCTAAAATGCAATAATTCTCCTAGACTAATGTTAGTTTGCTATGCAACTAACAAAGACCCCTAAACTTAAACTATTGTTCGTCCTCGAACAATGACTCTAATCTAGATTAACAATCAGATCACATAGAAGTGAATTTGATTTCAATCATCATTGTAACCTCAATTATTTTTCGTTCTTTTAGTTTATGACTCACTAATAATTCCTTAGGGCTAGTCAGGTTGTCTAGATTTTTAGTTCATCCTCTATTCTTTCTCAACTTCACCCTTTCATCTGCTAGTATCTCAATCCTCCTAGACTTTATAAGTGATTTGCAGGCACCATCCCACTCACAAAAATCCTTTCCTAATACCAAAGTACACAGACCCTCTTAGTTATCTCCTCTATCTATCTGCTACTAAAGTCAAACTATAGTCGAGATCAGTGATCTTGCTTTTAGGTTGTAATGTGGTCTGGCTCAGGGTATAAGTGTAATAGGAATTTACATCTGACTCAAGTGTACACTCATAGCAATAATAACAACCTATTTTGTTTCTTGTTCATGCTAACAACTTTGTCTTCATAACAACCCCAAACTTATTTCATCACGTGCACTCCAAATTATACTCACATGGATACTCAAACAAAAATAGAAAGTTCAGCTATCATTGAAAATACTGAAATACTAAAAAACAAATATAATTCCTTTTTTTTTGAAATAATGAAAGTTGAAACACAAACTGAAAACGTATATATTTTAATGTTAGCATTCCCTTCTTCTTTCACATCATCAGAATAGGCCGTATTAAAACCATGAGTGCACACAAATAGGTCCAACTAAGATATTCATTAAAGGATAAAGTGTTTATATATATAATGTTTAGGTTCATAGCAAGAAAATAGGCTATAAGGCTCAAAATTGGCTACAAAAGGATTATGAATGCTGGGATCGGCCCTTAGGCTATGACTCAAAGAATGATGGCCTACTTTATTTCCCTCCTATAGTCATTCCTAAGTAGTGTTCAAGACAAAATTGATTACTTCAAGAGTTTGTGGGAAATTCTCTCCATTTAGGGTTTGGTTTCCACTCCTCACTAACTTTAGTTTTTGGATTCTCAGTTCACCTAAGACTACAAAGATTTGTCAAGATCAAATTTCAAATAAACCAAGCACACAGACTGTTTGACAGTACCCTAGTTCTTTGTTTCATCATACTAGAGGAACGTTATAATTTCATAGGTTACTTAGTAAAATTTGTTTTATTTTATTTATATTTATTTATTTATTCATTTTATTTGATAATCAAAACAATCTACCCTAAATGCTTCCTAGAATGCATCTAACAAAATTTGACAAAATAAAATTGATAAAATTGACAAAATTAAAATAAACAAAATAAAATAAAACTAACCCTGTTTGTTGTGTGTGTGTTTAGGCATTAAACACATACCCCCAAACTTGAAGTGTGCCTCGTCCTCAAGAGCACATTGAATTGCATACGTGGGAGAAGAACACAGCACAACATCAATTCAAAGAAAGAAGAAAAATTAGTCTGGAAACTAGAAAAATTCATTGCACACGTAAAACCATGGTTCAAGAGTAATACATCATCATCATAAGTATCCACAAGTACAAAAATTGAATTTCAAAAGCAACAAAGGATAGCAAAACAAATAGAGGAGAAAACACCAAGGTTCAGACATCAGCGCCAAAGACTTCTTCCTTGATTATAAAATCAGTAAAATCACCGCCATCATCATCATCTCCCGCGTCATCAGCATCATCAGCATTGCCTACTGGCGGGATCGGTGGCATAGGAGGTGTACAACAAGCCATCTCCATGTAGGGCAAGTAGCAAGGAGGAGGGGGTAAGCCACGACATGCTCAGGTCCTCGCGGTGCAGCCACTGGGTATGATATGCCATCCAGTGCATCATGGTATGCTCAGTGGCAGAGAGGGGCGCAGCTGCAGCTGAAGAATCACTCTTGGAAACTCAAACCCCCTATCTATCTATCAAGTTGGATCACTTTTTGGAATCCCAGTTCAAAATCATCAATCAAATAAAAAGAAACTGGCAAGCCGAGTCAGGGGTGGAACACACACGATGACGTCTGTCCCCGCGCCTATCATCACGCTGGTTCGTGGATTGAGTTATTATTTAATCTTTTCTTAGTGATAAAACACACAATATCGGATTAAACCATCGACATAACATGTACATGACATGAAACATTAAATATTTATTCATGGCACAATGCATCAAT
>JAJIYU010003307.1:0-27289 GCA_030144865.1 Tinospora cordifolia | reverse complement strand
ATATTTTTATTTATTTCATATTTTATTTTCAGATAATCATTTATGTAATTATAAATTGATATTTATATAATGTTTTATTTATTTTAAATAAATACATGCATACTACATTTTAATTAAATTATGTAAATTTTTCTATGTACATATTCCTATAATATGTAACATTCATTATGCTAACACACATATTATTCATACACACATTAACCTATATATATATATATATTTATATATACTTTATTTCTATATATATTTTTTATTTCTTAAGCAACTTTTTAAATTTCATAATTAATTCTACTGAATTGAAATTTTTATTTAATTATCAAATTAAGGTCTTATTTGCCTATTTTATATTATATCTCCAATATATAAATTATTTTTCATATGCCAACCCAAATATGTCTTAAAATTATTTCACTTAACTTTTTTCATTTAATTTCATTAAACTTATTTATCTTTAATCATTTGACAAAATTTTGGGTTATTACAACATATCTTTCTATTTTATTAATTTTTGCTAATATTTTTTCCTTTCTAATTCTCTAATATTGTATTTATTAGATATTTTTCCATTTCTTTAATATTGCCAACAATTGATAATTCATATTTCTCTATATTTTTTATTTCTTCATTTCTATGTATTTATCTCATATTTTTATTTTCAAAGAGGTACAAACAATTATATAACTCACTCTACTTACTTTATATTGGATAATTAATTCCATAATTGTTCCACTACTTGCATAATTATAAATTAATTTTTTATACAAATAATACTTGATAATTCCACTAACCTTATATCATTAGTTAGATCGTCTTGATACTAAGATTTCATTTGCCTCCAATTATTTTAGAATTTTTCTCAATGAATTTTATTTCATTAATAACTTTTGTTGACAAAATTATGAGGTATTACAGGTTTGGCCCAAGGTGATTTTCCCTCAACAACTTTTCTTATTTTAGATTAAGACCCAATGAGGTCACTAGGCAAATAAAAATCTAAATCATGGCCAAGCATTCTAACTTTTAGATATGTCATTTATTTTGTTAGTTCATATCATTTCATTTCGTTATAGGTCAATACGATCCTCCAAAATGCCCTAAGTGCCAATTCTTTCTAATTTGGACCCCCTGAAGGGCGTTTGGCAAATGAAAACCCTAATCTTGACCAATTATTCTAATTTTTGAATATGTTGTCTAATTAATTTGTTCAGTTTACCTTACTTTGTTTCAAGTTATTTTGGGTCCATAAGGGGCACTAAATGAGAGTTTCAAAAACCTGTCAAATTTAGCCCCGAAATGAGCTCGGTTTCATTTTGCACCAAAATTTCACTTAATTGATTTTGAATTTCATTTAATTAAATATAGAATTTTCATGGTATTACAACTTACCCTCCTTAGAAAAATTTCATCTTCGAAATTTGTACATAACTGAAGAATTTTAGTGAATAGATCTGGATACTTGGTATTCATCTAAGTTTCGAGTTCCTAGTTAGCTTCTTCCACCCCATGATGTTTCCACAGTACCTTGACTAACAGGATATCCTTTGTTTGCAGACTCTGTACTTTATGGTCAAGAATTCTGACTGGTGTTTCCTCGCAAGTAGCATCACCTTGAATATTCACTTTCTCCTAGTGGATTATGTGAGAGGGGTAGGTTTGTACTTTCTCCCATTTCCTTTAATGTAAAGGACACAAGAGCTCAACTGAGCCTCTAGTGTCTGGGTAACTCTCTCAGACTTATTGACTTAATCTGGATCTAGTTAGATAAAATTAGCCACTTTAGTGAGATGATCTGCAATTACTTATATAGTGTTTTCTCCCTAAGGTCAATATGTTTATCTTATTCGTCTTGCCTTTGTTCACCCCCGATCTGCTTGTAAAAGATTCAGTGAGCAAGACATGTTATAGAGATAGGCTCGTTTTTCATTTAGGGTCATACCCAGCCTCAAATTCTCAATTTATTTGAAGGTCAAAGTTTTTTTTGTCATATCCCACTTCTGTCTTAGTGAACTCGACCACATGGCAGACCTCAGGTTATTACTAATACTTTCTATTCCCAGACTTTCTATTTTGAACCTTTAAAATGTAATAACAAGGATTCTTAAGGGAATAAATTTTATTTATTGAAAAGAATAGGTACAAAACCTTATCAAAGCTTAAAACTCATAAATGCTAACATATAGGGATTTTAAATAAAGGGCTAATCAAGTCCTCCTAATATTTTTTTTATACTAGGGTCTGTAGGGTAGATCTTGATCTTCTTGAGCTTCAACAACAAACATTCTAGCCTAGTTCTGCCCACGACCCTGATTTTGCCCTTGGTTGGATTTTTTTGTTCTTGTCTATCTTGAGAATGATCAATCTAACTTCTTCCCTGAGAGTTCTGTGGCTGAGGAACCTAGGCGGGTGTAGTCGGGCAGTTTCTTGCTATATGACCCTTTTACCAGCACACATAGCACAATCCCTGCTTCCTCACCTGTTATTTCAGTTCATCTTCATCTTGCCCCTATTTTTGGGTCTGTGGTGCCTTCCCACCACTCTTATTCTTTTTTTGGGCCTCTAGGTTCTTTATTTCATTACTAGGCCTCTTGTTTTCCCCTCTCAACCTCTGTTCTAAGTTGAGTTCATGCTCTAGGATTCCTATATCTCTTTAAGCTTAAAGTCATAATCACTTTTCGAATCTCAATCTTGAGACCCCGAGCAAACTAATTATTTTTCATTCTTTTTTCTTAGATCAGCTCCGAAGAGAACTTATCCAATTCAGTAATCTTTCTCTCATATTTAGCTACAGTCAAATCCTTCTGATTCAACCTGACGAAGTTCTCTTGTAGCTTCCATAGTGTCATCTCCGGAAAGAACTTTTCATGGAAGACCTCTTTGAACTCTTCCTGGCTCATCTTTTCAACGTCAATGTTTGTTTTAGCAAACATTCGTACTACCATGACTCTAGATTCAGTTTCTACGTTCTCGATCTGTTTAGTGGCCTAAAAGTTTTTCTTCTAGGTTATTTTCATGCATGGGTACAGGATTTGGTCTCAAAGCAAATAAACAATAAAGCATGCAATCACACAATCATACAATCAAGGTAGCAAAGCAAGGTTCCAAAGCTTCCACCTAAGCTTTCAGGTTCAAGTGTCCTATACCACTCTACCCCTTCCACTTTGGTTTTCACCTAGAACAACGCTGCACCCAAACAATTTCGTAAATTGCTCGATAACTAAGGTTCCCGAGCCTACTATACTCCACCATACCATACCAGCGAGCATAGAGAAACTCGTTCTACCAGAGTTACCGATCATTCACCACACATGGTCCATCATTCTCTGAGTCCAAGCTTCTTCCATAACCCAGAATTCATGTGCATCCCATACTACGTAGAAATCAAAAGATATAGAAGTTTTTTGGTCCCGTGTCCTGATCAAACAATTTTTTGTTTTCACACAAGTTTCAGTCTCTAGCCTCTGTCCTAAAGATTTATGCTTTTGATCCACCATGCCACCTATGGCTACACCACATTTTTTCCTAAGGTCTAGTTGACTCACAACCTTTGGCTAGCTGAGATACCACCTTTGGCATCTTTTTTGGCTTCTATTTGATTCCTTGCCCTAATTTTGCACCTTTTAATTTTCTTTTATAAAAAGTAAAGTTGTTCTTCAACTCAAACTATTCATACAAGTTGGTGAGATAACCTCCAGATCGAGCAACAAGACCGAAGTCTGCTTAGCAACCGCGCTTTCTAGGGCAGGATAACCCACATCCCTTTCAATGTTTAGCTTTACTTGGAACAAGGCTTACCCACTAGCAGTTCAACTTGCAGTCTTTGTATCCAAACAAAATGTTTTAAAAACATATATTTCATTTTTAAAAACACTTTCTAAGACTTTTTCAATTTCAAAAATAGAGGGTAGGGCATTCAAGAATCAATTCAATTCAAAGTGAAACCCTAATTTGAGTTTCTAATTCTAGTCAAGCAGCCACTGATTGACTTTTTATTTCTAACCCAACAACACATATTTAAGCTTGAGTTTCTATTTTAACCTAGTATATCTAATAGCTAAGCTTTGATAACACCTTTGGTATCATAAGAAACTTTCTAATTTTGGCCTAACAACTAATGCCTAGGCTCTGATACCACCTTTGTAACACCTCAACCCCCTAGAGACAGGTTAAGGCTCAACCACAAGGCGGGTTGGGTCCAATGTTACATTTACAAGTACATAACTTGCATCACTTTTTATTATCCCAAGTCTTATTATTTCTCAATGAGCACACAACCCAAATAATTTAATTCTAATTGAATAAGACTATTACAAGAGAGATAAAAAAACTTCAATCTTTATTTATTGAATAAAATAAAGAGATACATGCTTGAAATTCAAATAATGAAAAGGGAGTACATAACTCTAAAATTTAAAAGTAAAATTCAACAGAAGTCTTTATTCAAAATTTGGATAATATGCCCTTACATAGAAACTTTCTAAAAATAGAGTTTCTAATTCCTTAGCAAATTTGATCATATATTTTAAATTCTTGAAAAATAAAAGGAAGGGGTGAGCACATAGCCCAGTGGATCATTCATCAAACTACTAATTTACTAATTCAAATCAAAAGTACATCCTATTTCAATCACTTACAAGCATTAACTGTTTCAAACAATATCTTGTTAGTGTTGTATATTTGAGCAAAAGGGGTTTTTAATCCCTTGATGTTCTTCACATTCCATTGGAAATAAGGATCACATGTCCACATTCCAAGTATTTTAAAATGCATCCACACTTAGTCATGTTACTCATATACACTAAGTATATGCAAAGAACACCCATAGCATCACTTAGACTACTATGATGGTACATGTTTGTTATCTTCACTTTCTCATATTTAATTTCAAATAAATATGAAATAAGATCATAATAATTAATATCAGAATTTAAATAATCAAGAGAAGATGGAAACATATATGGCATGCTTAAAAATTCAAAAATAAGCCTAAGCATGGCTTCTAAGCATGTTATGTTATCGTGTATGAAATAAATATGAAAACATGTTAAATTGAAAATAAAACTTGATCAAACATGCTTCAAATTGAAATATAAAAATGTTGAAATCTAAAAACAAACATGAATATACTAAGGACTTGAAGTAGTAAAGAAGGAGTTCTAGAAATCTCCTCTACCTTAATTCGAGTTTCTTTGTGGAATCTGGCAGAGGTTCCCCTCTATCCACTACTTTTAGAACTTCTAATCACAAAAAAAAAATACTTTAACAACCCTCTAAAATACTAAAATAATAACTTCTCACACAAGAAAGAAAAGAGAGTGAGAAGAGGTGCCAAGAAGAGGGCAAGAACAAGCAAAGAGGGAAGTATCAACTCTTTGCCTTGGGATGAGATGAATATGAGCAAAAGGGGGTATTTATAGGTGGTTATGAGCACAAGGGGGGCATCTAGGGCTGCTAGGGTAGCTCACAATGTTTGTGCATGTTTCCAAACTCATAAGGGAATGGTTTGGGTGATGAAAAGAAGTGTGCTCGTGGTTGGCAAGTGGAACCACTAAGGTTTCCAATCTAAATGTGAGCAAAATCTTTGAACCTTATTTGTTTCTTTTATGTGTGTGAACACAGTTAAAGGTTTCAAATACATTCTAATCTCTCTTGGATGTCCTCTATTAGTATGAAAACATTCTAATACATTGTGATTTATAAAATCAAATAAGTTTCTAATATGAGCACACAAAAAAAAGCTTTAAAATGTTTCTTATTTTTGTTGGATTTTCTCCCTTTTTGGCTCCACATGTGAGCACGAGGTAAGTTTCTATTTTCTAATTTTTCTAGGTGAAGGAATCTTTCTATATCTCTTCAAATCAGCCACTCTCATTAAACTTCTATCTTGGGTTTGTCACAAGTGTGCCCACATACACATTTATGAGACATTTTATATATAACCTTATTGTACATGATCATTTATCTTGGCACATGGAATCATTCTTCATGGTTTCTATATGTATGGGCATACTTGATCATTTTCATGGCACATGGGATCATTATTCATGGTTTCAAATAATGGACACGACCCATGGAGCTTAGGGTAGGGTCGGTTGCACATGATCATGGTGTTCCACCCATGTGACTTGCACATGTTAGGGGTGGCCATGACTTCATGGGTTCACAAAAATCAAATAAAAATTAATATCTCCTTATTCACATAGAAATATGATTTATAACCTATGGTTTTGGAATCAAATGAACCTAATGCACGTTTTAAGGCGTGGTTTGGCGCAAGGTGATTTTTCCTCAAAAACATTCCTTATTTAGGACCCACTGAGGTCACTAGGCAAATGAAAATTCAAATCTTGGCCAATTGTTCTGATTTTCAGATATGTCATTCATTTTGTTAGATCATGTTATTTCATTTCGTTTTAGGTCATTTTGATCTTCCGAAGTGTCCTAAATGCCAATTCTTTCTAATTTGGACCCCATGAAGGGCGTTTGGCAAATGAAAACCCTAATCTTGACCAATTGTTCTAATTTTTGGATACGTTGTCCAATTAATTGGTTCATTTTACCTTACTTTGTTTCAATTTGTTTTGGGTCCTTAAGGGGCACCAAATGAGAATTTCGTAAACCTGCCAAATTTAGCACCGAAATGAGCTTGGTTTCATTTTGCACCCAAATTTCACTGAATTGATTTTGAATTTCATTTAATTAGATACAGGATTTTCAGGTTATTACACTTTTGTGCCGATCGAGTCATCAGAGGTGTCCCAACAACTTTGGTATGTAACATCATGTTAAGGTTTAGGTCAGTAGAATGGAGGGCTCATAGTTGAGGAATGCGATAATTTCAATGGGCTTAAATAAGAAAAGAAAAGCTTCTCTTTAGCTTAAGTTTTATTGTGGGTGTGTTGTTTAGTTGGGTATATATTAAGTTGTTTTGTTGTTGTTAAAAATCTATCAAATTTGCAAAATGCTAAAGAAGCCAAATATCCTGTTGCATTAGTAGAGCCCACCACTAAGCCAACACCTCATTTGGTGTAGTTCATGGGTTATGTAACTGATAGAGATGATTCTTATGTTATACGCATACTCATGCTAGGTTGATATGATTAGAAGCCATGATGAACCAAGTATTGTACCTGCTTGAATCCCATATTTCTAGAAATATGGGAGAAATCCCAGCACAAGCACTAGTTATTGCTACTCAATCAACCCAAAACAACCCATATTTTTGGATATTGAGTCGATGAGTTCGACATACATTTTCAAATATGTATTAATGAAAAATGAAAAATAAAATAAATAATAATAATTAATATTCATAGTAGGACTTATTTGGAACAAAAAATGCAATGAATTAATGCAATAAATTAAATCTTACATAACACACACACAAACACATATATGTATGATTGCAAGATTTAATTTATTACATTAATTCATTTCATTTTTTTTCCAACAAAGTCCCCACTTTGAATATTAATTATTATAATTTTCTATTTAATACACACCCATCACTCCTTCTCCAAGAACTAGGGTTACACGCATCATTCTATCATCAGGAACTAAGGACAAACTTATCATTCCTAATCACAAGAACACCCATAGTGATCCCCCATGGACTACTATGACGATACTTGGTTCAATTCTCAATTTATCTTTGCTTGTGTATTAACAAACATTTCATGACAAGCATAGTTATCATTTCATCATATAGAAGTATCATTGTACAATAACTTGATCATGCTGATTATCTCATGGAAATCTAAATATGGCAATAATCATTTCATGTCATAAAAATACATATGTATCAGTAGAGCATGCAACTCATATCATACTATATTCATGGAATCATGTCAATCATGCATCACTCAAATAACTTCCTAGCATGCTTCTATGCATTCAAGAAATGTAATCGCACATCATGTTCAACATTTAAAAGCCAAATAATACTAGGGAGCACGATAATCACTTCCACCTGTTATTTCACTCCGCTTGTCCTTACTTTTGCCTCGATGGTTTAAAATCTCCAACCTATGATCCCATACATCCTTAGGAATTGAAGTATTCATTGTTCTCAAACTATACTGCAATGATCCCCTAACTATAAGGCATATGATGTGTACAAGGGTCATAAGAGTTCATGTACTATAATGTTTTTCCTCTGTACCATGATAACTTGTGTGTGCTTGAAACTTGAAAATAGGATTTGGGACGCATTACCGCGATCGCTAGAATAGGCGATATGCGTTATTGCGATCAATACCGTGGTAACTAGAGAGATGCTCTTTGTTCGCATTTCACTACCACGGTAGTCGTTTGATTTTCCAAAAATTACACATTTGTGCAAGTTTCCTTCGATAATCTCATTCCCAATGACTCAATACACTAATACTAAGCTTAACACACACCTTTTACTTAAAGAAAACACATTATACCTTAATTACAAGCGCTCCTTCCTTCGTTCTCCTTTCACAAATGTATCTCAAACACTCTTACTATTATGTTACATTGAAACAAATGTATATTCACTTGAGCAACAGGAAAACAAAGTCAAAAATACTAAGTCTGAGTAGAGTCTAGTGCAATACTTGTGCTCAAACGTCCCTGCATAGTGTTTCAATCAACTCATCCCTTGTTGATGTTGTTCTTTAATGATAATGAATTAGAAGATAGTTCAAAATGGCTAAGAATGGTTGAGAATTTTAACACCCCAGCACCCGAATCTATCACATATGTCATAGGCGATGTGGTTGTCTCGTAGCTTGAGACGTCATTACCTTCAAGTGTAGTCAATCCTGCTTTCTATTTGAGAACTAGGGATATTACTTTTTCTTTACATCATCTATCACATCTGTTAGTTGCACCAGATTATATCCCAAAGTATAAAATAAAGTATAAATACACTTGCTTAGAAACAAAATACCAACAACCTTGGGATTACACAATAACTGAAGACATTAATTTATGATCAGAGTTACGAACAATTTTGTAGGCTCCATAGCCAACTTTTGATAATACAAATACTATAATAACCGACATCTGACATGATCAAATATGGTGGGTCACATGCTCTACAATTGAAAATAGCAAATAAAGTTCATTTTCTAATATCTTTATACTATGGGGCACACTACCATGGTTGATTATTTTTACATTCATGTGTAGAAACAACGTCTTCAATAGTTAACTAAAAAAGAATGAGTGGGGTGAGCTCAAGAGCCTAGCGGGTCATACACAGTACATCAATAGCATTATTTAAATCAAGTATTGAACATGCAAACACTTATCATTCATTAGGCATTTCAAACATTTATTTATCAACAGTTATTAATTAGATCGAAAGGGGTTAACCTCTGTGCTCTAGATCTAGGGAGAGAGATCAATCCTGAAATGCAGACCCTTCTCTGTGAAGTGGGATCATTCCTGAAACCCAATCCACTCTGGTGTTAATCCTAACAACCAGTTCAAAAGTCCAATCCTGCATGGAACACACATGAAAGACGTCCATCCCCATGCCGGTACGTGGTTGAACTCTTTACTTAATCTTATTTTTGAGTGCAAAGCCCAATAAAATAAACATTTCGACAGTATTTAAACACTCCATCAGTATGACACCATAAATCAACATTTACATAAATGAAAACAACGACTTTCGATTTCTGATGTAAAAGATCGTACAAGACACAACTACAAAACATACTCTCTCAGTCATAAGCAATATAATAATTTAATAGCATAAAAAAGACATGAATAAAGTTAAACTAAACACACAAACAAACATTATTTAGATGATGTCCAAGAGAAGAAGAAATAGGAAAAGTTTCCTTGTTCTTGTGACTTGACGCCCAAGTATGGATAAGCTAGGAAAGATTATTGATACACTTGCTAAACTGAATTAAGAATTACTATGATCCATTAGGGACATCCCAAATCAGATTAGACACATTCTAAATCCCTTTTGTGCTCACATATAGATACAGAATCAAATAAGGATCATATCTTGTGAAATAAGAAACCCTAATACCACTTGTCCAAACTGTGTGCTTACTTGCCCAAATCAATGCGAACCATCTCCTTTAGCTTATGGTAAGTGCTCAACTTGTGAGCTGCCCAAGACATCCCCCTTAGCCTCTTGAAAAACTATATAAACCCCCTTGTGCTCACTTCTTCTTCATCCCAAAGCAAGAGTTCACACTTCCCTCTTGACTTGTTCTAGCCCTCTTCTTGGCAACCCTTTCTCACTTCTCTTGTGTTCTTGAGTGTTTGAAAGTGAGAAGTTTATTTTATTTAGTGTTCTCGAGTGTGTTTGGAGTGCTAGATACTTGGGATAAGCAGTCCTCTGCTAGATTTTCTACAAACTAGTAACTGAGGTGGATGAGATTTCTTGAACTTCTACTTTACTTGTTTGGATTAATGGCATGCTCATTCTTATTTTAATATTAGTTTATCATGCATATTTAATTTCAGTCCATCATTCATGATTGCAGATTCGTGTATATGCTATGTTCATGCATCCATGATAAATTATGCATGTTTAGACCTAGTTGATAAATAATGCATGTTTATGATGTTTTTATGCTTCAATATCACATGTAAGCATGCTGAATTTTATTTCTTTTATTTATGATCCATGTGTATGAGATTAAATAAAAGATTTTTAAATTAAGAACCATGTACTTTCATACTAATCCAAAGGGATGCTATGGGTGTTCTTTATATATACGTAGTGTATATGGGTCTCATTACTATGTGTAAATGAGTGTAGCCCAAGATACTTGGAATATGGACATGAAATCCTAATCCTAATGGAATGTTACAAGATGAATTGTTGTTCCACCCAAAAGTGGGGTATTTTGATAAGAACATCAAGGGATCGGACCCCCTTTCAATCAAATTTACAATTGTAAACAAAATACTAATTGAACAACTTAATATATGCAAGTGTTTGAAATTGTATGTGTTATTGATTTGAATTAATAACTTAGTTGTTTTTAAGAATGATTTATTGAGCTATGTGTTCATCCTTCCTTTCTCATCTTTTCAAGGAATTAAACATATGATGAAGCATGCATGAAACTTAGAATGCTTAGTTTTAGAAAGTTTCCATTCTATTTCCAATGTAAGGGCATGTTGCCCAAGTTTTGAATTATTTTCGGTGTAATAGTTTCTTTTTTATTTAAATCGAAGTTATGTACTCTCTTTTATTAAATTGAATAAAGAATTAGAAAGTTTTCTTTTATCTCTTGTGCAGTTGCATTGGTATATGTTACTTACATAAATAAAGCTCGGGATAATTGAAATAAAAAGATAAGTTGTGTACTTATCAATGTAATACTAGCCCAACCCGCCTTGTGGTTAAGTCCAATTGAAAGTTTTGGAGGCTGGGGTGTTATAAGGTGGTATCAGATTCTATGCTTTAGATACTTTAGGGTAGACTAGAAAGTCAAGCCTAAACATGTGTTGTTGGGCTAGAATTAGAAAGTTAGTCTAATACTTACGGTGATATCGAACATAGGAAATTTGTATGCCTTACCTAAAATGAAAAACATTTTAGAAAGTGTTTTCAAAAAGGAAATGTTTGTTTTGAAATGTTTTGTTTGGCTACAAAGACTATAATTGAGTTAATAGTGGATAAGCCTTGTTCCGAGTAAAGCTAAACATTAAAAGGGAGGTGGGTTATCCCGCCCTATAGTGCAAGGTTGCTAAGTAGAATTTAGTTTTGCCGCCTGATCTAGAGGTTGTCCCACCAGCTTATACGAGTAGTTGGAGTTGAAAAATACCCTTACTTTCTATAAAAGAAAATTAGAAGGTGGAAAAATTCGGGCAATTGAATAGAAGTTGAAAAAGATGCCCAAGGTGGTATCTTGGCTAGATGAGGTTGTGAGTCGACCAGATTGAAACCTTGGGTCTAAAGAAGTGACCTTAGTAGAAACATGGGGTGGAACAGTGGATTGAAAGCATAAATCCTTAGGACATAGGTTAAAAATTGAATATGTGTGTGAACAGAACACTTGTTTGGTCACGACACAAGATCGGGAAAATTCTATATCTCTAGTTTCTATGTAGTATAGGATTCATAGGAATTCGAGGGTACGGAGGAAGCCTGGACTCAGAGAATGATGGACCATGTTTGGTGAATGATTGGTAACTTTGAAAGAACTTGTTTCTTTATGCTTGGCAGGTATGGGATAGTCAGGTGTAGTGGGCTCGAGAAACCATAGTTATCGAGACATTTGCAAAATTGTCAATTTTCTGAGTGAAAGGGGTAAGGTGGTATGGGATACTTGAACCTGGAAGCTTAAATGGAAGCCTGGAATTTTGCTATGTTAGCGTGAAATTGCTTGATTGTATGATTGTTTGAAAAACATGCTTGATTTGTTTATATATATGTCTTATTAAACCAAATCTTGTACCCAAGAACAAAAAGAACCTAGAAGTATAACTGTTAGGCCACTGAACGAATCGAGAACCTAGATAAATAAATCTAGAGTCGTGGTAGTATGAACGAAACGAAAGGCTTGGAAATGTGAACTTGATGAACGAATATGGACGAGAAAGATATCTTCTCAAGTCAGGAAAAACATTTTGTATCCCGAAGATAAGGGACGATGGGCTGTGTGGCCCAGATTATGATTATCTTAAATCTTTTGTTGTGAAACCATATCAGATACTAAAATGGCTTTTGACTTGGAGATAATGGCTCGATCGAAGAGATATGCTACCAAAGCCACCACATCTAAAGAGATTGAACTGCGAGAATAGGAAGCACAAATTGAAATGGCTGAGACTCAAACAGAGGAACATCTGAATGTACTGAAGGTGACAGGTTCGCTTAGAGTAGCACTGGTGACAGGTTCGCTTAGAGTAGCACTTGCGACAGGTTCGCTTAGAGTAGCACTAGCCACACACCACTGTAAGGGACTAACCAAAAGTTGGTGGCGTATGATAAGGATGGACCCTAACACGGATGTTGATGCTATGAGCTAGGAGAAATTCATAGAGATATTTTATAAAAAGTTCTTTCTATAAGTAACCTTGAGCAAGCTACATGAAGATTTCGTCCGATTGAACTAGAGAGAGATTACTGTAGCTGAGTATGAAAAGAAGTTCACTAAACTAGCCAAATTCTCACAAGTTCTTATTAGGGAGAAGAGAATGAAGGCCAATCATTTCGCACAAGGTGTTAAGATGGAAATCTGGAAGATAGTGCGAATGCTGGGCCTAAAGACTTACAGAGATGTTGTAGAAAAGTCCCTAACACTAGAACAAGAGCTCAACTTGGAACAATGGGTAACGGGAAAGAACAAACGGGCCGAGAATGAAAAATATCATCAAGGGGCCCAGAAAAGGAATAAGAGTGGTGGGAAAACACCACAAAAATAGGGGCAGACCACGAATGAGTTTAAGGAACAGGCCAGGAAGCATGGGTTGTGCCACGTGTGCAGAGAGAAGGGTCATCTTGCTAGAGATTTCTTGCCTAATCTTGCTCAGGCTCCTTTGCAACAACCACCACAGGGAGGAAGTCAGAATAGTCGCCCTCAAGGAAGGCAATAGTAGCAGAATGCCAATTAGGGGCAAAACTAGGGCCGTGGGCAGAACTAGGCCAAAATGTTCATTTATCAAGCTCAAGAAGACCAGGTCCATGTAGTGAAGGTACATTTCTTTATTTAATGTTGTTATGAGACTATTGTTTGACTCAGGTGTCTCTAAGTCTTTTATCTTCGAAGAGCTAGCTGATAGGTGACAACTTGTAACGAAAACACTATCCATGACTATGAATGTGTCCACACCAATAGGGACCACTGGTACTTCAAAAGGAAAGTATAGTTGTGACCTAAGGTTCAGGGATAAACTCATAATAATTGATTTATATACTTTACCTTTTTTATGGTTATGATGTAATCTTGGGGATGGATTGGTTAAACTCGTACCAAGCCCATATAGATTGTCTTAAAAGATGAGTGACCATGACCCTACCTTCTGGGAAAACCTATAGAGTTAATGGGGATATGCAGAGACTACCGAGGAGTCCAACCTTAGCCATGATGAACAACTTAAGGCAAAAGAATGAGTTCATGGAACTCTCTAAAGAAGTACTTGTTGAACTAAAGAGAATCTAAGACTTAACAATGGTTAATGAGTATAAGGGTGTGTTCTTAGATGATTACCTTGACTACCACCTACTAGAGAATTAGAGTTCAAGATTGAACTTCACTCTGGAACCAACCCTATAGCCATACCTCCATATAGAATGGCTCTAGTAGAACTAATAGAGTTGAAGTCTCAACTAGACAAGCTCAGAGAGAAAGGCTTCATCAGGCCAAGTGAATCACCCTACGTAGCTCCTGTACTTTTTGTCAAGAAGAAAGATGGTTCCATGAAACTTTGTATCAATTACCATAAGCTCAACCAAGCTATAGTAAAGAATAAGTATCATTTACCAAGGATTGATAACTTATTCGATCAATTGAGAGAAGCCACTCATTTCTCAAAGATTGATCTTAGGCTAGGATATCACTAGTTCAGAATCAGAGAGTCTGATATTCACAAGACAACCTTTAGATTAAGATATGGACACTTCGAGTTCATCGTAATGCCTTTTGGTTTGACCAATGCCCCAGCTACATTCATTAATTTGATGCACTGAGTGTTTAGATAGTATCTTGAATGGTTTGTGGTGGTATTCGTAGAAGACATCCTAATTTACTCCAAATCAAAGGTTGAACACTTAGAACACTTGTAGATAGTGTTGGAGACCCTCTGAATGCATCAATTATATGCCAAGTTCAGCAAGTGTGAATTCTAGATGAAGATGATCAATTTTGTTGGTCACGTAGTATCAGCAGAAGGCATCTTTGTAGACCTAGAGAAGGTGGAAGTTTCATGGATTAGAAGCAACCTAAAACAATTACAAAGATTAAAAGCTTCTTAGGCTTAACTAGATGCTACAGAAGGTTCATCCAATATTTCTCCAAACTAGCAAAACCTATGACCGAGCTAACCAAGAAAGGAGTTAAGTTCAATTGGGATGAGAAGTGTGAACAATCTTTCCAAGAACTGAAGAAGAGATTGACTACAACCCCTATCCTAGTCACTTCAACCCCTGTCCTAGTCACTTCAACCCATGGTGTCACCTATACCTTCTATACTGATGCTTCATTGAGTGGACTAGGAGTAGTCTTGATGCAAGAGAAGCAAGTAGCTACTTATACCTCGCAACAATTGGAGGTCCATGAGAAGAATCACCCTACTCACAACCTAAAGTTAGCAGCCATTGTATTTGCCCTAAAAATTCGGATACACTACCTTTGTGGTGAGAAATTTGATCTACTTTCGAATCACAAGAGCTTTAAGTACATCTACACCCAGAAAGAGTTGAACCTCAAGTAACGGAGATGGATAGAGTTCTTGAAAGACTATGATTTTCAACTACACTACCATCTAGGGAACACCATTATGGTGGCCGGTGCCTTGAGTAGAAAGTTTAGCAAACAAGAGGAAGAAAATGACCAAATGTACTAGTTGATCGAAGACTTTAGGTTAGGTGCAACCTTGAATGACAAACAAGCGTACCTCTACAACATGTCTTATCAACTAGATCTAGTACATCAAACAAGGAAGGAATAGAGAAAAGACAAGTGGCTTGTAAACTTGATAGAAGGAATTACATAGGGAAAGCATGTTGACTTACTGAGAATATCCTACGGCTCGGGGAGAGGATCTGCATAATTTAGAATGGGAAAAGTAAACTAACCATACTAATGAGGCTCATCAGACTGAGTATATGATGCATCTAGAAGAAGATAAGATGTACAAGAACCTTAGAAAGACTTATTGGTGGAGAGGAATGAAGAAAGATGTGGCTAATCATGCGGTTAAATGCTTAACTTGTCAACAAGTGAAAGCAAAATATTGAAAACCCTCCAGAATGTCGCAACCACTCCCTATCCCCAAATGGAAGTAGGATAACATTTCCATGGACTTCGTTAGTGGTTTAGCCAAGAACTAGAAAGGAAATGACACTATTTGGGTAATTGTGGATTGTCTCACTAAAGTGGCCCATTTCTTGCCAATCAGATCCATAAACCAAATCAGTAACTGGGAGAACTCTATGTGAAGGAGATCGTAAGACTTTATGGTGTGCCTAAGACTATTGTATCAAATAGAGACTCTCACTTCACCTCTCAGTTCTGGCAGTGTCTATAGAAGGAGTTGGGCACTAAACTCTCCATGAGCACTATTTTTCACCCTTAGACAAATGGACAGTCTGATAGAATTATACAGACACTAGAAAATATGTTGAGATATTGTGTTTTGGACTTTAAGGAAAACTGGAACAAGTACCTACAATTAATAGAGTTTTCCTATAATAACAGTTACCAGACAAGTATTAAGATGACTCCATTTGAGGCTCTTTATAGAAGACCCTGCAGATCACCAAGCTGTTGGGCTAAACTTGAACATCATGTACTAACTGGGCCAGACTTGGTAGAAAAAATAAATAACCAAGTCAAATTGATACGAAAGAGATAAGCTATAGCTAAGAGTTGTTAGAAGAGCTATGCTGACAAGAAAAGGAGACCTTTAGAGTTTCAAGTGGGTGACAAAGTATTTCTAAGAACCAGTGCTCAGAAGGGTATCAAGAGGTTCTAATTCAAAGGGAAACTATCTCCAAGATTCATCGGACCCTTTGAAAGACTTATAAGAATCAAGAAATGTGCTTATAAGTTAGATCTACCAAATCGAATGACTTCAACTCACAATGTGTTCCATGTGTCGATGATGAGACAGTATGAACCTGATCCTTCTCACATCATCCACTGGGAAGAAGTGAATATCCAAGATGATGCCACTTATGAAGAAGTGACAATCGAGATCCTTGATCACAGGTACAAAAACTGAGAACTAAGGATACTCCTTTAGTTAAATTACTATGGAAACATCATGGAGTGGAAGAAGCTAATTGGGAGCTGGAAAATGGAATTAAGACCAAGTACCCACACCTGTTTACTAGGAACCCCTGAATGTGTACAAATTTCGAGGACAAAATTTTTCTAAGGAGGGTAGGTTGCAACACCCTAAAATTTTGTACTAAGTGAAATGAAGTGATAAATGAAGTCCAATTCATATTTAAAATCAATTAACAAGTTTAGAGTTCCTCAAAAACCTCTCAAGGAGTAAAATTCAAGAAAAAAGGAACGAAATGAAATGAGATGAGATGAAATAAAATGATGCAAATGCCTCAATTGGTTTAGACATCCAAAATTTATTTGATTTGCACAATTAAGAGTTCATTTACTTCGTAAGCATCAAGGGAATTTAAATTAGGAAAGGAAATGGGACAAAACCTAGCCAATTAAAAGATATAAATTTTTATTAAATTCATGTGAACCCAAAAGTACTAAAATCCTAGCCAAATGAAAGATACAAAATTTTTATCAATTTCATGTGGACTCAAAAGTGTGTGACCACCCCTGAGCACATGCAAGTCACATGGTTGAGCATGTCTTGATCATGTGCACCATAACCTATATACACAAGCAAGCCATCCATGTTTGGTTAGAAACCCTAAAAGAATGATCTCATGCACACACAACAAATGATCATGTGCACCATAGCTACATCCACACAAAACGTCTCATGCTCACAAACCCTAACCCTAGCTGTCTTTTCTTGTGTGGCATAGAAAGTCTTTAAGAAAGGAACTTGCCAAAACATCATAAGCCAATAAGAAACAAAATAAAAAATGGAAAGTTCCTACAATCACAACAAACCGCCAAATCAAGAAGATTTACTTGCAAATGCACTAAAATACCCCTTTTGTGGTGTGCCAACCCTAAGGAGAACCAAATTAAAACCTTTAGATCATGATCTAGTATCCATCAAGAATGATATTGTACACACTAGTTTCCTTGCACTATTTTTAGATGACATCCAAGAGCAGAATAAATTGGAAAAGTTTCCCTATTCTTGTGACTTGATGCCCAAGTATGGATAAGCTAGAAAAGATTATTGATACACTTGCTAAACTAAATTAAGAAGTTACTATGATCCATTAGGGATGTCCCAATTCTGATTAGACACATTCTAAATCCCTTTTATGCTCACACATAGATAGGAAAGCAAATAAGGATTATATCTTGTGAAATAAGAAACCCTAATCCCACTTGCCCAAACTATGTGCTTACTTGCCCAAATCAATGCAAATCGTTCCCTTTGGCTTATGGAAAGATGTTCAAAAGATGTTCAACTTGTTAGCTACCCAAGCTGCCCAAGACGTCCCCCCTAATCTCTTGACTTGTTCTAGCCTCTTCGTGACAGCCCCTTCTCACTTTTCTTGTGTTCTTGAGTGTTTTAAAGTGAGAAGTTTATTTTCTTTAGTGTTCTTGAGTGTGTTTGGACTACTAGACGTTTGGGAGAAGCAAACTTCTGTTGAATTTTCTACAAACTAGCAACTAAGGTGATGAGATTTTTTAGACTTCTACTTTATTAGTTTGGATTAATAGCATGCTCATTCTTATTTTAATATTAGTTTATCGTGCATATTTAATTTCAATCCATCATTCGTGATTTAATTTTTACATTCATGTATATGCCATGTTCATGCATCCATGAAACAATGCCATGATAAATTATGCATGTTTAGACCTAGTTGATATATAATGCATGTTTATGATGTTTTTATGCTTGAATATCACATGTGAGCATGATGAATTTTTTTTTTTTATTTATGATCCATGTGTATTAGATTAAATAAAAGATTTTTAGCTTAAGAACCATGTACTATCATACTAATCCAAAGGGATGCTATGGGTGTTCTTTACATATACTTAGTATATATGGATCTCATTACTGTGTGTAGATGAGTGTAGCCCAAAATACTTGGAATATGGACATGAAATCCTAATCCCATTGGAATGTGACAAGATGAATTGCCTTTCCACCCAAAAGTGGTGTATTTTGATAAGAACATCAAGGGATTGGACCTCCTTTCAATCAAATGTACAACTGTGAACGAAATACTATTTGAATCACTTAATGTATGCAAATGCTTGAAATTGAATGTGTTATTGATTTAAATTATAACTTAGTTGTTTATAAGAATATTTTATAACACCTCTGCCCTGTTGACTTTCAATTGGACTCAACCACAGGGCGGGCCAGGTCAGTATTGCAATTACAAGTACACAACTTGCATCACATTCTATTTCAATTATCCAAAGTCTTATTAATTCATGATGAGCACACAACCCCAAAAATTTAATTTTTACTTTAATAAAACTATTACAAGGGGATAAAAGAAATATTCCAATCTTTATTTATTCACTAAAATAAAGAAGTGCATACCTTGAATCTTAAATATTTAAGATAAATAAAAAAGAGTACATAACTCAAAATAGAGAAAATTCAGCGGAAGTTTAAATTGAAATAACCAAAATTTAGGTAACATGCCCTTACATATGAGTTTCTAAATTTAAAACCCTATCAAATATTCAATAGTCTTCATGTTTTAATTTCCTCAAAAATAAGAGGGGAAGGGCTGAGCACATAGCCTAGTAGATCATTCCATAAACAACTAACTAAATTACTAATTTAAATTAAAACAAATTCAAACACTTATAAACAATTAAGTGATTCAAACATCGTTTGGTTATAGTTGACATTAACACTGAAAGGGGTTATAATCCCTTGATGTTTTTATCAAAGCACTCTACTCTTCGATGGAGCAACAATTGATCTTCCCATGTACTTTGGGTTATACCCATACACACTCAGCGATGAGCCCCATACACACTAAGTATACATAAAGAACAACCATAGCATCACTTAGATTACTATGACAGTATGTGGTTCATAAACACTAATGTTTTAAACTTAATTCTCACATATTGTTGGATCAAAAATCAGAATAGTAACATTAAAAAGAGCATTCAAAAAGCATGAAAACAATACATAACATGCTTCATAATTCAAATCAAACCTAAGCATGGAAACTGGGCATCGCATGGTATCATGAATACTTAAAACATGTACACATGATAGTCAAAATTTAAATCATGATCACATATGTTGAAAATTGAAAATAAATATGCTGAATTGAAAATAAAAGACACGTGAACATGCTAGAAACTCAAATAGTAAAGTAGAAGTGTAGGAAATTCCATCCACCTTATGGAGCTTTTTCTCAAAATTTCAGTTGAGGTTCCTTTCTTCAACACTTCTATCACTTTAAAGATACCTCAAGAACACTCAATCAAACAACCAAACACTCAAGAATACTTCAAGATTACTCAAGAAAAAAAGGGTTGCCAAGAAGAAGGCTAGAACAAGCTAAGAGGGAACTGTCAACTCTTTGCTTTGGGATGATGAATAAGTGTGCATAAGGGGGGTTTATATAGATTTTCAGGAGGACATAAGAGGATGATTTTGGCATCTTTGATTAGGGTTTTCTCACATTTGAAGGCTACATTTTTTGCATATAATACAAAAAGAGGATAACTAGGGTTTCTGTTTTAGGATATAATGGTAATCTCCTTAGGTTGCGCCAAGATAGTGTACATTTAGGTTTAGTAAACTCTCTTGTTTGTGATTTTTGGTTTCTCCTTTGTGTGTGATGGCTAAGGTTTCGTGTGTGAGCATGGTTCATCATTTAGACTTGCTCAAATGTGTGCACACACACAAACCAATTATTGGATAATAGTGCACGGGTATACATGATTAAGTGTTCTACCCATATAACTTCCACATGTTTAGGGGTGGCCAAGTATTTATGGGTCCACATGAATTTAATTAAAATTTATATTTCATTATTTGCTAAAAATTAAGGCCTTTAACACATGTTTTTGTGTTCATATTAAAATAATGCACATTTCCAACCATCATTTGGCTAGGATGATCCTTATTTCATTTACTTTCCTAATTTAGACTCCACTGAAGGATATTAGGCAAATAAAACCTAATTTTTGGCCAATTGAGCTGATTTTTGGATATGTTGTCTAGTTGATAAGTTCATCTCATCCCATGTCATTTCAGGCCATTCTGCGGTCTTAAGATTCACTAAAATGGAGTTTCGAACATGCTAAATTTGTCTTCAAAATGGACCCGTTTACATTTCTCACCCAAATTCAATCAAATGAAATTGAATTGTTTCATTTTTTTAGTCTAAGATTATAAGGTATTACATCCTACCCTCTTTTAAAAAAAAATTCCTTAAAATTTGTACAAAATCAAAATTTTCTAGTGAATAATTGTGAGTATTTGGCTTTCATTTTGCTCTCTAGTTCCTATGTAGCTTCTTCCACCCCATGATGCTTCCATAGTACTTTAACCAAGGGAATATCCTTAGTTCTTAGGATTTGCACTTTGTGGTTAAGGATTCTAATAGCTGCTTCTTCATATGTGGCATCATCTTGAACATTTACTACCTCCCAGTGGATGAAATGAGAGAGTCTGGTTCGTATTTTCTCAACATAGACACGTGGAACACGTTATGAACTGAGGTTATCCAGTTAGGTAAATCCAACTTATAAGCACATTCCCCAATTCTTCTAAGTATTTTAAAGGGTCTGCCAAATCTTGGTGATAATTTTCCTTTGAACCCAAACCTCTTGATGCCTTTCTGAGGATTGATTACTAGAAATGCCTTGTCCCCCACTTGAAACTCTAGTGGCCTCCTTCTTTTGTCAGCATAGCCCTTTTGATGGCTCTGAGCTGTAATCAACCTCTTCTAGATTAGTTTGACTTGGTTGTTCATTTCTCCCACCAGTCTGGCCCAGTTAGTACATGATCTTCAAGTTCATCGCAATAACTTGGTAATCTGCAGGGTCTTCCATAAAGAGCCTCATATGGGGCCATCTTAATACTTGCCTAACAACTATTGTTATAGGCAAACTTTGCTAAGTGTAGGTACTTGCTCCAATTTCCTTTAAAGTCGAGGGCACAAGACCTTAACATATCCTCTAAGGTCTAGATAACTCTCTTAGACTGCCCATTTGTCTGAGGGTGAAAGGCAGTGCTCATAGTGAGTTTAATGCCTAACTCCTTCTATAGACTTTACCAGAATTGAGAACTGAAGCGAGAGTCTCTGTCATATACAATCGTCTTGGGCACATCACACAACCTTACTATTTCTTTCACATATAGTTCTTCCAACTTACTGACTTGGTCTATGGAACTGATTGGCATGAAATGAACCACTTTAGTGAAATGATCCACAATC
Source organism: Tinospora cordifolia (assembly GCA_030144865.1). NCBI lineage: Eukaryota > Viridiplantae > Streptophyta > Magnoliopsida > Ranunculales > Menispermaceae > Tinospora > Tinospora cordifolia. The sequence goes on along the minus strand of JAJIYU010003307.1, from coordinate 5,079 downwards.
ACCCAAACAATGTCTTCTCCTTTCCGGTTCCTGGACAAACCATTGACAAAATTCATGTCAATGTTATCCTACTTCCACTCGGGGATGGGGAGTGGTTGTAACATTCTAGAGGGTTTTTGGTGTTCTGCTTTCATTTGTTGACAAGTTAAGCATTTAGCCACATCTTTCTTCATTTTTCTCAATAAGTAAGTCTTTCTGAGATTTTGTTACATCTTATCTCCACCTGGATGCATTTTATAGTTAGTCTGATGAGCCTCATCTAATATTGTTTGCTTACTTTGTCCATTTTTAGGTACACAGATCCTCTCCCCAAACCTTAGGATATTCTCAGCATCTAACCTAAAGTCAGAATGCTTACCCTATTCAATTCCTTCTATCAGACCTACAAGCCACTTATCTTGCCTCTATTCCTCCCTAATATGATGTAATAGATATGGTTGGCAAGACATGCTGTAGAGGTTGGCTTGCTTGTAATTCAAGGTTATCCCCAACCTAAAGTCTTCGATCAATTGGTACATCTGGCCCTTTTCTTCCTTTTGTTTGTTAAACATTCTACTCAAGGCATCGGCTACCACATTGGCTTTCCCCAGATGATAGTCCTTAAGAAACTCCATCCATCTTCATTGCCTGAGGTTCAATTCTTTATGAGTGTAGATGTACTTCAAGCTCTTGTGATCCATAAAGGTCATGTCTCTAATTCTTCAAGGCAAATGCAATGGCTGCTAATTATAGGTCGTGAGTAGGGTAGTTCTTTTCATGGACCTTCAGTTGTTGTGAAGCATAAGAGATTACTTCCTTCTCTTGCATTAAGACTGCTCCTAGTCCACTTAGTGAAGCATCAGTATAGAAGGTATACGTGACACCATGGGTTGGAATGACTAGAATAAGGGTCGTAGTCAATTTCTTCTTCAATTCTTGGAATGATTGTTCACACTTCTCATTCCAATCGAACTTAACTCCCTTCCTAGTCAGCTTGGTAATGGGTTCTACTAGTTTGGAGAAATCTTGGATGAACCTTCTGTAATACTTAGTCAGGCCTAAGAAGTTCCTAATCTTTGTAACTATTTTGGGTTGCTTCCAATCCATAGCGCTTCCACCTTTTTTGGGTCTATAGAGATGCCTTTTGTCGATACTACGTGACTAAGAAACTTGACCGTCTTCATCCAGAACTCACACTAGCTAAATTTGGCATATAATTAATGCATTCTAAGTGTCTCCAACGCTATCTACAAGTGTTCTAAGTGTTGTGTTTCTAACTTGGAGTAGATTAGGATGTCATCTATGAATACCACCACAAACTGATCAAGATACTATCTAAACACTCGGTTCATCAAGTCCATGAATGATGCTGGAGCATTGGTCAAACCAAAGGGCATCACAGTAAACTCAAAGTATCCATATCTTGTTCTAAAAACAGTCTTCTGTATATCATACTCTTTGATTCTCAACTGGTAATATCCTGACCTAAGATCAATCTTTGTGAAATGAGTGGCTCCTCTCACTTGATCAAATAGGTCATCAATCATTGGCAAAGGATACTTATTTTTCACCATAGCTTAGTACAGCTTCCGATAATCGACACAAAGTTTCATAGAGCCATCCTTCTATTTCACAAACAACACTGGAGCTCCCCATGGTGATTCAATCGGCCTGATAAAGCCTTTCTCTTGAGCTCATCGAGTTGAGACTTTAACTCAATCATTTCTAGTGGCGCCATCCTGTAAAGAGGTATGGCGATAGGGTTGGTTCCAGGGTGAAGTTCAATTTTGAACTCTAACTTTCTAGCAGGTGGTAGTTCGGGTAAGTTGTCTGGGAATACATCCTTGTACTCACTAACTACTGATAGGTCTTGGATTCTCTTTAGTTTAGCAGGTTCTTAGAGAGTTCTTTGAGCTCATTCTTCTGCCTTAAGCAGTTCAACATGGCTATGGTTGGACTTTTGGGTAATCTCCACATATCCCCATTGATTTTGTAGGTTTCCCCAGAAGGTAGGGTTATGGTCACTCATCTTTTAGGACAATCTATCTGGGCTTGGTACTGGTCTAACCAATCCGTCCCCAAGATTACATCATAGCCATAAAAAGATAAAGTACATAGATCAATCGTTATGAGCTTATCCACGAACCTTAGGTCACAACTACACATTCTTTTTAAAGCACAGTGGTCCCCATTGGTGTGCACACATTCAAAGTCTTAGGTAGTGTTTTCATCACAAGTTGTAACCTATTAGCTAGTTCATCAGAAATAGAAGATTTAGAGGCACCCAACTCAAACAACAATTTCACGACAACATTAAACAACAAAATGTACCTTCCACTGCAAGGACCAGGTCTTCCCGAGCCTCAACAACAAACATTTTGGCCTAGTTCTACCCACGGCCTTGGTTATGCCCCTGATTGGCATTCGCTGTTGTTGCCTTCTTAAGGTGCCTGAGCATGTGTAGTTGGGCAATCCTTAGCAAGATGACCCTTTTGTCTGCACACATAGCACAACCTTTACTCCTGGCCTACTCCTTTAACTCATTCGTGGTCTGTCATTGTTTCTATGGTGTTTTTCCAGCATTCTTCCTTTTCTTCTAAGATTTGTGATCTTTTTCATTCCTAGGTTATTTATTTATTCCCCTCAATCTTTGTTCTGGGTTGAGTTTTTGTTCTAGTGTTAAGATTTTTTCTACGACGTCTTTGTAAGTCTTTAGGCCTAGAGTCTTCACTATCTTTCGAATCTCCATCTTGAGACCCTTTGCGAATTGATTGGCCTTCTTTTTATCTTCCCTGATCAGGTTTGGTGAGAATTTGGCTAGTTCAGTTAACTTCTTTTCATATTTAGCTACAGTCATGTCCCTCTCAACTGGTGATATCCTGACCTAAGATCAATCTTTGAGAAATAAGTGGTTCCTCTCAATTGATCAAATAGATCATCAATCCTTGGCAAAGGATAATTATTCTTCACTATAGCTTGGTCCAACTTTCGATAATCAACACGAAATCTCATTGAACCATCCTTCTGTTTACGAATAATATCAGAGCTCCCCAGGGTGATTCACTTAGTCTAATGAATCCTTTCTCCCTGAGCTCGTCTAGTTCAGACTTCAACTTAATCAATTTTATTGGAGATAGTTAGTAAGGAGGTACGACTATAAGGTTGCTTCCAAGGTGGAGTTCAATCTTGAACTCTAATTCTCTAGTAAGTGGTAGTCTAGGTAAATCGTCTGAGAACACATCCTTGTACTCACTAACCACTGTTAGGTTTTGGATTCTCTTTAGTTCAACAGGTTCTTCTTCAAAGAGTCCCTCAAACTCATTCTTCTACCTTATGTAGCTCATTATGGTTAAGGTTGGACCCCTCTGCACTCTCTGCAAGTCCCCATTGATTCTATAGGTTTTCCCATAAGGTAGGGTTATGGTTACTCGCCTCTTATGTAATACCTCAGAATTTTGTCAAATAAATACAATAAGTTAAATAAATTAATTTCAAAGATTTTAATAAAATTTTGGGTGCAAATTGTGGGTTGGCACATGAAAAATAAAATATATTAGAGATATAGTAAAAAATTAAGCAAATAAGACCTTAATTTGATAATTAAATGAAAATTAAGGTTTAGTAGAATTAGTTATAAAATTTAAGGAGTTGCTTAAGAAATAAATAGAAATAAAGTATATACACATATAGGTTAATATGGGTATGAATAAGGTATGTGTTAGCACAATAAATGTAAATACTACATATTTACATAGAAAAATTTATATAATTAAATAAAAATGTAGTGTACATATATTTATTAAAAATAAATAAAGCATTATGTAAATATTAGTATATAATTACATAAATTATTATCTAAAAATGAAATATGAAATAAATAAAAATACATGAAAATAGAAAATGTAGATTATTTAATTATTAGCATTGAAAATATTAAAGAAATAGAAATATACATAATTAATACAATATTAAATAATTAGAAAGGAAAAAATATTAGCAAATCATCAAAATCAAAGGGAATATACAAGAAAATCAAGTTTTTATTAATTAGAAAGTGTCTAATTGGCAAAATTTCGGATAATAGCAACTTAGAATAGTGATTTTGGTATTAGAAACTGCATCTAACGGTCCAAAACGAATCTGTAAAATCCAACGAATGAGATTGAAGTCCAAAACGACGCCCAAGAGCACCGAATCAATGAAATCAACGGCCCAGAAACGATCAAGCTAATCTAACAGTTCGAATGCTTCTCATCTGATCACTAATGACACTACACTCGAGGTTCATCATGCGGTCTGGATCAGTGATCAAGATCGGATGTTGTGCTCGAGATCCATCCAACAGCGGCAATCAAAGCCGCAGGAATCAATCGCGAACGGTGCTGCGCTCGAGGAAAATTGGATGGCCTGAATTTGAGATGTCTTCGATCGATCGCGAAGCGATGCGTCACTCGAGGTTAATCAACGGTCCAAGATTAAGTTCGCACGATCCAACAACCCAGATGCGTTTCGTTAATCGCGAACTAGATCCGCGTACTATGTTCGAGGACGATTGGACATATTGGATTTGATGATCGCAAACGTGAGTTGTGCTCGAGGCTAATCTAACGGTGAAGATCTTAGACGCATGATGATCGTGTTACGTTCGAGAAAATCTATCGGTCCAGATCAGATCATCTACATTGACGTGATCGAGAACGATCCAACGATCCACAGCTAACCTAAAAATCCTAAATCGTGATCTGATGCAACGATCGAGGAAAATCCAACGGTCCAGATTTAATGCTTCGATTAATAACCGATTAAATCCGAAAAAAATTCCAAAAAAATTCAAAAAATTGTGTTTCCAAATTCCAAACTCACTTGCTATTTTTCTATGCTTGGGGGCACGAAAATTTGAATTATTTGCAAGTTTCTTGCAAAGAAAACACCACAAACTTGCTATTATCTACCCTTTTGAACTCTATATAAACACCCCCCATGCTCACCATTCATCTCATCCCAATTCAAGAGCATACTAGTCCCTCTTGAATCTCTCTAGCCTTCTTCTTGGCAATCCCCTTAGTTCTTGAGTGATCTTGAACTATTCTTGAGTGTTCT
>JAJIYU010003306.1:0-27212 GCA_030144865.1 Tinospora cordifolia | reverse complement strand
AATAAAGAAGTTGAATTTTTCTTTACCTTTAATTGCCTTGATTTTATTAAATGTGAATTTGTACTAATGAATTTATTCTAAGGCATGTGGTATTGAAAAATAGAAAGTCAAATGTGTGTCACTTGTAAAGTAACACCAGCCCGACCCGCCAATTGATTAAGTCCACCGTCAAAATAATGGTGGTTGTCCAAAACTCAAGGAATGTGGGGGTTGGGGTGTTACAGATCTTCTATGCATAAAAGCCATGAACAGCTATAACAGGACAAAGATTTTAATTAAAACCACACCAAAGCAGTCATTATTTACAGGACATAAATGTGATTGATACAGGATAATGTTATGGGTATTTTCATTTACCTCCTCGACAAAACCTTCTGTTATTATAAATTTATAACTGAACCTGATAATATTACCAAAAGAGTTGAAGAATATGTTCTCGTCAAACCTCGCCAAGGAGGAATCAACAAAAAATAGTCAATGCATTCTCAATAAAAATGGAAACAGAGGTAAAAAGAAGAAGAAAGGAATGTACAGCTCAAATAGATTCAGCAGAGCCAAACAGAACACCCATTCTCAAGTGAAGACCAACAAAATGCAAGGAAGGTGCAATCACAACTGTAAATGTGTCTGAGTATAATCCTAGAAATACAAAATTCGGTTCCAGACCTAACAATTTCAGAAGAAGAATTCACCACCTATACCAAGGCTGCCAAGTCTACACTGTTGGAAGGTAGGCTTAAGAGCATAAAAGGTAATTTGCATTTTTCACTGTGAGAATAAAATAGAAATAAAAAGTATAGAAGATGCAACCAACTTGGGTTACAGAATGAGAGCAAAGAACCCACCTCAGAAAGCAGCAGTCCTAAGTTTAGATCTAAATCCAAGAAAGTGGCTCACATAAACTTTCTTGCTTGGGAGGATTGGAAAGTTTCTCATGTCTAAAGTGGCTGGTAGGGTGCTCTAACAAGCCTAGATGCCATTCAAATGAGAAGTAAAAAATAAAAATAAAAATAAAGACTAAATAACAAGGGATATTTGAAGTTCAGCAAGAGTGTGTACACTTTTGGAAAGCATAATAAACCTGATGGACATAAATATAAATCAGGTGACTAGCTGATACCTTCCCAGCTGCCCACTGACAAAAGCTGAAAAGAAAAAGAGCTGAGTTCTCAGAAAGAAGTTCCCATACTATGACATAAAAAGTTTAAAAAAAAAAAAGTTTTAGAGGAAGAAACGCAGGGAATCTGTCACCACTCACTGTACCAAAGTGATCTAAATCGCCAAAGAGGAAGTTCAAAATAGACACTTTAGATAACATTCAGAAGGTAGAAGAACAAAGCATCTAATTGACAAAGGTGAAGCAAATAATGGGATTGTCTAGAAGCAATCTTCCATATCTTTAAGAATCCATTCAGACCAACTCCCAAGGGCCCACCACTCCTCTAAGCGATTGAAGATGCATTGACCCTTAAACCTCTATGACATAGTATTAGTGTTTATGCCTCATAAAATGTCATGGTAGTCAAGAAAGCGATCTGAATGGTATGATCATTAGATCCTAAAATCCTAAATCAAAAAAAATTAAAAATTAAAAAAAAAAGATCTGGATTGTTCTCTGATTACAAATATATGCTTGGTGCACCTGAACCAAGAACCTAGTAGTAGGATACTTTGGAACATGATTCAAAAGCGTTTCTTAAAAAAAGTAATCTTCTTCCCTTTTTAACATAATGCTTTTTTATTTCTCTTTTTTTGTTTAAAAAACAATTTTTCATTCTACACATATTGGAAACCCTTGCATACCCAATGTTGCAATTTGAAACATTGAAGGCATGACCAGCAATAGTGACATGAAAGTTGGCAATGTCAACTGTCTGAGGCCAGAATTTGTCCCAACGAAGGAGGTATGCCTCCTTTCTTCCTTCTTCCTAGTGGCACAATGACTGTGTGACACCAGCAGTGCCCTTTTTTGTTTTTGTTTTCTTTATTTTCCTTTGTTCTCTTCTTTTTCTGCAAATCATAGGGATGTCAGGTAGTCTCAATACCTCAGTTCTTTTTCTTTACTACTAAAATTCAAATATTTTTGTGTTTATGATGCTTAAAATTTTACACTTTTTATAGATTCTACAATTCATTGATTTTTTTTGTCTACGCTGCTTAATTTATGTCTTTAAAACTACAACTATTATTCTATAATAACTTTAACAAGTTTGAAGGTGTAGGAGTGACACTAACGCTATGACTTAGGATAGTTGAAAACATATAATAGTATGCATAATGGTGGTGTTGACATGTTGGAATTGGAGGTAAGAGAAAGAATTAAAAGGATTTGTACGATCTTACAACTCATGATTCAACCTTCAAGAACTCCTTGATCATAGTTGGGAATAACTATAAGGCTCAACCTTGCCTCTTTTCCCAAACCACTCAAACCATTCTTAGAATAAACACATGATTTTTTTTTTTAATTTAGGTGTTAATCATATGAGAGACATGCGAAGTTTTTAGAACGCGATGCCACTTTTTTCTATTTAAATTTTTCCAATACTTTCTAGAACATTTACAAGTTATAACTAATTTTTGTATCAAGATGCTAGCTCTTTTCTTTCTTAAAGTCTTCGCCATACATCAACTACTTGACTAGAGAAAGAACTGGGAGTATTGCTTCCCATGCAACCATGTGGTATCTTTAGCTAGAATGCAAGAGAAGGATATTCCATGACATCTCAAAAATGGAACCAAGAATGTAGGATGAAATTAAAACGTTGGCTTGCAAACAGGTTCTTGCATCACCATAAGTAGATGCTCTTAGTTAATATGCAACCTCTTTCTTTCACTCTCATTTCTCTTTTCTTTCATCTTTTTTTCTTCTTAAAATGGATGAGTTTTAGAACATTATCATAACATAGCATACAACAATTGTTGGGTAAAATAGTTTTACATTAATATGACTTAGGTACACATGTTATCACTGTCTAAGTTCTCGACACATTTCCTAATCAACAACTCACAATGAAAAGCCAAAAGGACTTTTAGGATGTAGCAATTGATTGAAATTGCAATTAAAATTGAACACCATAAATAACTTGGGATCACGTCCAATCACATTTACAATTTTGAGAAAATGTCAATGAAATGGCAATTGCACACATTTTCTACACTCAATTGATAAACAAATCAGAGAAATGGAGATGGTAGGAATACAATGGCATCATTGCAGCAATGACCAAATGTAAACACAAGAATGGGTATTTTTAGCATGATTAGTGTCAACGTAAAACAGAAATAAGTAAAGGGAAAATCAAACTTCTCCAAATTTCACTTACCTGAATCAAGGCAGCTGCTGATCGACCAGCTCCAGCAGCTGCACCAATGAAAACAAAGAGATGAGGAAATGCAGGGGTTAAAATCTCCATCCCAAAGGCAGCATTTTCCAAAAGATCTGCAAACAACCTCCACCCTTTTGGATTCACATCAAAGTGCCGTCCATATTTTGACAACATAATTTTGCTAAGATACCCGATTCCATCTTTAAGCACCCAATTGATTGCCGCTGCAGTAGGAATAGCACCCTTGCCCAATCCCACAGCATAAAGTAAACCCTGAACAGAAACAACAATAACAACAACTAAAACAAAAATCACGAAATACCACTAATAATAATAAATAAGTAGTACATTTTATATGCATGTTACAAACACAGTGTCTCGCATAATGATGTTTGAGGAATGCGCATCCTCGCACAAGACCAGTAAATCACGGGTGACGCTATGGCGGTACTCCATATAATCACTGGTAACTTGTCTGATAGAAAATAGGAAGTGTAATTAATTTTAGCTTTACCTGAGTAGCAAGAACGGCACTTATTTGACTGGCGACGCCTTGAAGACCTCTCCACAAAGAATACTCCATATAATCACAGGTCACGCTGTGGGGATAGCCATTGGGAAGCATCAATTGCAAGAAGAGATGGTTACAGCGGGAGAGCAATTTCAATCCAAGAGACTTGAGAACGTTGTCTTCCACATGATCATCGCTGCTAATAACGGAATTCTTCCATGAGAACAATAAGGATGTCCCAGAGAGAACAAAAGCGTCCTTGGAAGGGTCTGGTAGGAGCTGGCTCCACTTTCCGCCTCTTACTTCCCACACTTCCTCTTGTTTTCCTTCGTCGCCGCTGTCGTTGGAAGCATCATGAGTTCTGGCGAGCGCAGATGATGCCGAATGAAACTGGGATAAGACGAAACAGGAAAGAGATAGAAGGAAAAGAAAGACATCACTGGATGGAATAGAATTGCAGGAGTTGTCGGCGTTGGGAAGGGAAAGAAAGCGGCGGAAGAAGAAGATGATGATGAGTGGAGAATTGCTGTTCCAACTTTCTCCGAAGCCATAGTGGTCCCAACCATTGCCACCGTTGTTGTTGTTGTTGTAATTGTTGTTGTTATTGTTGTTGTTGTTGTTGTTGTTGTTGTTGTTTCCAGCGGTTTGGAGGGGTTGAAGATGAAGCAGAGGAAGAAGAGGAAGAGAAAAGCATGATTGTGAATTGGGGTTGAATGGTTGGGGATAACAATGGGAAGGGGAGGAGGAGGAGGAGGAGGAGAAGGAGGAGAAATGGGGAAGAGAGCGGAGGAAGGAAGAAGAGAGCGGAGAATGCAATGATGGTGAGGAAGCACGTGACTTTCCGATACTCAAGTTGGATAACAGAAACGAGGCTGAGGAGGCCATCACCATTTTACCAACAAGAAGATGAAGAAGATGAAGAAGAAGAAGAAGAAGAACCAAAGACCAAATGAAAGACAGGGAGAGACCTCTCCCTCCACTCCTGCTCTGTCTCTTCTGTTATCTATGGACTTGCAGTTGCCGTAACCATCGACCTTTTCCTCTTTTTCTGCGTCTCTCCCATTCCTCTCACATGCAGCCTTTGCCTTTTCCTTTCCTTTTCCTCCCTAACTTTTTCACTCGTTTGACTGCGAGTCTGCTTGAGAGTCTTTGTCATAAATTATTTAGTAAAAAAGATTATTAAAAAAATTAATTTTGTTCATTATAAATTATAAAAAGTAATTTTAAAATTTATTATACTATTTATTATAATTTAAAATAAATATTTTTATATTAAACTGATAATTTTACCTTCTTGAAAATCAAAGAACAAAAGACAAAGGGCATAGGAATCAATTTAATTTCAAATCATAAAGTCTTAAATTGAGAATCAGGTCGCAAGTTCTCCAATTGGCCAAATTTTTTGCAGGTGGAACTTGTTTTTTCAAATGGAGAAACTCTCTATGTTTGCGATGAAAACGGGTAGTAAGTTGAAATTAATTGCTAACAAACAGCCTTTGACCAATTCAAGTTACTTTGCTCCATAAAAGATTATAAAAATATTATGTAGTATTTGGTAAATCTTATTAAAATTTCTCGTCTTGATGAAATATAACTTTTGAGAAAATTAAAATGTTTGATAGTGTTATACATATATTTGAATAACCATCATTCACTATAAAAGCTAAGTTCTATTTTTATTCTCTCGAGTTTGTTTTCTTATTTTCTTCTTTTTTTAGTAGTTTTATTTTATTTCATAACACATTATCAGCGTGATCATGCTTTTGATAAGAATATTTTAAAGATTAAATAAATAAGAACTTCGAAGATGAAACCTTAAAGGTATGTTTTTAATTTGTGATATTAATTTTTATATTATTATTTGAATAATGCATATCTTATATATATATATATGATTTAATATAAATTATATATAATGTTAATGCCTAAGAAAATATGCTCTGTAGTTGCATCGTGTACGATCTTGTATATCAAAAATCAAAAGTCAAAATGTAGCAAATCAATAATTTATTTGATCTATAATCAATGACTTATATTTTTTTCTTAATTTTTTATAATACAAATAGTATTACAAGTTTAAGTTGATAGTAAATAATTTTTATCCTGAGTAAAGTTAAATATTAAAAAAGAGATAGATTATCTCGTTCTAGAAGGCCGGTTATTTAAGAAGACTTTGTCTTACCGCTCTTTCTTTGATGTTGTCCTACCAACTTATATAAATAGCACATTTTAGAAAGAAAAATTAAGATGCGAACATATACTTTTACAATTCTATACTTTTATTAGCTAATTTTGTGATATTTTATTTTAATTTGGAGATAAAATATTATTCTTTATGTTATTTAATTATAATCATACATATATTGTTTATGAGTATCATTCAATTGCAAATATATAAGTGTGTTTATTTGTAGATTATATGTGCACGTTAAAGATATAGAATTAATGTTATGAGAAATGAATAATTGTTATGAATATAATTTTTAAATTGCTCACTTTTGTATATAAGCAAAATAGAATGAAATAAAATAAAATAATTATTTTGATGAAAAAAAATTTCTGTCCAAGGTGTATTGCACATTCCCTAAAATGAAAGTTGAATTCTTAATAATTATTGATATAAACGGACATACAATCACTATAATACATGAAAACAAATACTATAGTAGTCAAGACAAAAACAATTCTCATACCATAGTAGTCATTGTTTTCAAATAATTAACATTATATTATAAGAGCATAAAGAAATTATAAACTAAATAAAATTATTTTTTAAATTAAAAAATAACTTTAAGATGATATTTTTTTCGAAATTGAAATTGTGATTTTGATCATTTATTTTTATTGAGTTTATTTAGCTGCATATAATATTTTGTTTATATTTCAAACTACACAAGAAAACTATATATATGATTGAAATTATTTTTATTTATATATTTGAATCAAAGACCAAAACCTCGAAAGTTTTTAGGCTCCAAGGACTTCAAAATTTTTATAATTATTTCAATCATGTATATTGACTAAATTTTCTTAAAATAAATTATGAATGAAATATATATAGTTTGAAGCTACACAAAATAAAAAAAAATTGTCAAAATCTTATTATTTTTGTTTATTTAAATATAAAAAAATTGTGGTTAATTGTATCTGAAGTTGTAGTACTAATTTTGTACAAAACATATTATAATACTTGATTTGATATATTAAAATTACAAAACTTGAAAAAACAAAATATTCATAGCATGAAGCTATGTAATGAAAATAATATTTCATAGCTTAAAATTATTAAAAAATAAAGTTTTGGTTATTGACTATTAAAAAGAGTTTTGTTAGCGAGATTCTATAACATGAAGTTATATATATATAGTTAGAAGCTATTGAAATATTTTGAGATGTCAAAGTTATAATGCTCTAGATTGAGTTTTGTCTATATATCCACATATATAATTGTAAATTTCTAAATTAGCCAAAAACTAATTAAGAGAGTCTAATGGTAATAGAGCATCTTAAAATTTTTTATTTACCATTTGTTTTAAGTGGACAATATTTTATTATTGATTAATATCAACTTTGACATAGACATTTTATTTTTATTATTTTTATTCCACATTTATTAGTTATTTCAAATTCATTTTATGAATATTTCATGACAAACATTATTAAAATATTTATTAAAATATTATCTAATCAATTAAACTTAAAGTTTATTTAAATCATATAATGAATTATGTGATAGTTAACTATTAAAATATCATAAAAAAATATTTATATTAAAAAAATATTATTTGTCATTGAATATGCTCCTAAAGTAACATTAAATCATTGTAGTGATGTTATAAAAAAAGATAAAAAAAAATTACATTTTGATATATTTTTTACGTCATATATTATAACTAAAATTATTTTAAGAACTATACAGTTATAATTGTTGATAACATAGTTATAACCGTTACTATTCATATGGTGGAATACTATCATCATTTCAAGACATAAAATTAAAAATTATAAAGTGTTCGCAATATTATCAGATAAATTGATACCGGTTGGATACATAGAATATCACCATATAATTGATCAAAAAGCCTCAATAAAAATATGTTGAGTTTGAAAAATTATTGATGACTCATGAAGAGCAATTAGTATATTAACAAATGCAGTATGTTTGCACTGATAAAATAATATTTTATATTTTGCTAAAATTGCTCTCAAAGAGCAATTAATGTATTGACTAATAATTACTCTCGAAGAGCAACTTAAATATTAGTAAATGGGTATTATTAAAAAACAAATGGTCTTCCTTTTAGTTTATTATATTGAAATATGAGGTCATTGAAATATATTGTGATTGAAAGCAAAAAATTCTTTGACACGATTATATTTATATTTTGGTACGATTGGCCAATTTTTTTTTTGAAACCTCAATATGATGCTTCTATCATAACATGATTCAATGAAGTAATTTTCTTGTCATTAGGGGGAAGAAACCTAATTTGAGATAATGACATACAAAATTGCTAATGCAATTTGAAGTTATGCGAATATGAATCTCAAATGAGAAATTGAAAACCAATTGATAGTTCATAAAATCAATCGGCTATGTGAACATGAATCTCAAACGATAAGTTTAAAATCAATTGGTAGTTCACAATATCAATCATGTGCAAATATAAATCAGTTAACTGATGTATAAGTTTTTTGTGAAAATTTGACACACCTAAAGTGTGATTGACCAGTTAAGTCAAAGGACACATACGTAACATATTCTTAAAGAGAAATAAACTGATATTGTCCTATAAATTGAGAATGAAATATTTCATAAAATAAAATAAATTGGGGGCGTGAGTATTCCAAAGCATAAATATCTCTTGAAGAAATAAATTAAAAAAATAGACATTCTATAACAAGAATATATTTGATATAAATGTCCAATAAAAGAACATAAGTATGCCTCATATATGACAAATATCATAAATTTAATATATGTATAAAATATTGAATGAAAATAAATATTGTTCATGATATTTATAATATTTGAAAGTGTCAATTGATATTTTATAAAATGGGGATCTCACATTATAGATTGTGAAATAATGTCGACATTAAAAATAAACAATTTAAACTCATTGACAAATTAGAGACATTTTTATCTCAACACTTAATAGTGTATGATATGTTAGATGCAAATGACTATTTTGTAAAATTTTTCAAAGAAAATTTGATCCATGGATGATGATATATACAAAGAATCTTTGAAGGATTTCAAAAAAAATCCTTGAAAGATACAAAATGCATATTTGAGACAAATACTTCAATATAAATTTTTGAATATTTAACATTATGAAGCACATATATTACTTGATTATTTATTTGCATATCTTACAATCCTTTTGATTGATATTAGTGATTATATTTACATATACATATTATAATTATATTTATTAATTCATGTTTGTTGTGCATATCCTTATTATTTACTACTTAAATGTTATGATCATGTAGAAACTAGTAAAGAAATATAAATATAACAAATTTGTAGAAATTTGATATAAAAGATATTAAAAAAATAAAATTCTATCTCAGCCTACAAATTGAGAATTTTTCAAGTTGAGTTCTTGTCGTTAAGCTCTCAAATTGTGATTATGTCACTTGAAGTTGACAAAAGCTATTTTATCTTCATAATAGAGAAATTATTGGTCCTGAAGTGTCGAATCTTATTGTGACTAATGCACTTATTATTTTTGAAGAACAATATTAGACATTATTTTTTCTAACGAGCTATTGGCAAGATGCGACTTTCACCAACTCAAAGATATTGGAATGAAATTAAGCATTATTATGTTATCTTCAAGAAACAAGTGATATGATTCTATATTTTTGAGAAAAGCAAAGCAACGCCAAAGTTAATTAGAATGCAAATATTGAGTTTAAATTCTCACAAAATAAGGTCATAAACATAATTTATTTTCACTTATGGTAATATTGTGACATCATAATGATCCATCAAGCAGATTTCTCAAATTACTATGAGATTCTAACAATTTATGAAATAAGTCATGATGTGTATAGTTGAGATCTATGATCCAACATATTCAAGGATAATGTAGATTATTTTTTATTAAAGCTTGTTTGTCCACATCATATAAAGAAAATGCAACATGTATTGCACGGTTACGAGAAGGATTTATCAAAGGTAACAGAACCAAACATATTTCATCAAGATTCTTTTTTACACATAAGCTTTAGAAAAATGATAGAATTGATATTCAACAAATAAGATTGAGTAAAAATGTTAAAGACTTGTTTGTAAAAGTTCTGTCACGTACAAGATTTATGAAACTTGTATTGGGATGCGATATTTCAAGAATGACAACAAAAGAGTGTTTACATATATCATCATCAGCGGGAGAATAAAAAAAGCTATTGATCAGTGCACTGTACTTTTTTTTTCCTTTAACTAAGGTTTTGTCCCACTGAGTTTTCCTTGCAATATTTTTAATAAGACAATCTTAACAATATTACAAGACTCCATAAGAATATGCATTTTTTTCCTTCTAAATTTTTTTCCACTGGGTTTTATTCAGTAAGGTTTTAACGAGACATATTCTCTATATATAGTGGTATTCAAAAGGGGAAGTGTTATAAATATATTTGAATAACTACCACTCACTATTTAATATTCTATAACTCCTAAATTATAATAATTATAGTCATTTTATATTCCGCCATTTTTATGTAATCTATAGGCATTAACTTGGTTTTTGTAACCACCATCATATTTTCGTGGTATTTATCACTTATTACGACCAAGAGCCTATATAAATGAGTATTTTCATTGTAAAGATTGTACCAAGGTTGAAATCCAACCAATTATCAAGATAATGAAAAGCTCTCTCCTAGTTCAATTTTCTCAAGTTTTTCTTATTTTGTTCTTTTTTTAGTAGTTTTCTTTTATTTTATAAAAGATAGCATTATATTTTACTTAAAAAAATAAAATAGAATCATATTTTTAAATAAAAATTATTTTTTCTTGTTTTTTATTTGCCAAATATGGTTCTGTACTTTTTCCAGTGAGAAAACTCACAATTCTCTTCTTTGCCCTGTCTTCTTCTTTCCATCTTTAGTCATCTTGTAAGTAATCTTCCTCTGTCTTTCTCTCTCTCTCCCCCATCCTGACCTTCTAGGCATTTCTTTTTCACGCCCTAGAGTTCAAAAATAGTCTCCTTATCTTCTTTATTTACTCTCTTCTTTCATGTCATCTCCTTCAATTTATACAAGCGGGTATTCTTTATCTTCTCTCTCTCTTTCTCTCCTCTGTCATCTTGCTCATCCCTTCCATACCCATCTTCATTGTTTGGTTGATATGAGAACCATACACATTGTCATTCCAACTTGCACTTGTTGCTAAGTTTTGTAGTTTAAGACTTCTCAATAATATAGTTAGTGAAATCGCCAACCGCGACAAGGAATTGTTGTTAGCAGAGAGCTACCAAAGTTATAAGGGAGTGATGATGGTTTTGGGACTATGATGAGACTCTTTTGAAGCCATGTTAAACAAAGGTTGCTTTTCTAAAAAATCTTTCCCCTCGTTTGGAACAATCTCTGCAAGAAATAGGTAGGGTTTGTATCATCTTTTTGATGGAATTTGTACAGGCATCTATGATAGAAAGTTTTCTGTACTATGTAGTTCCTCTTTTAACTTGTCGAAATCTGTATTTACTTGATTGACTAAAAAAGGTAGTTAGGAGAAATCCAAGTGCAATGAATGAGAATCAAATGGTGCCATGAATGAGAATTAGGTTAAACAATAATTTTATTGTGCAATAAATCAAGTTTCTTACAAAGCTTTTTTTACGTAAAAGCAATAATTTCAATACAAATGATATAAATTATCTTTACAATAAGTATGTCAAACTTAAAACATCTATAATGGTTAGACTATTTCAAGATTTGATATATCTGTCACATCATCAACTCATTAAATTATTTTTCGTAATGTTTTATAATTTATTAAACTGTATTATATGAGACTCACAATCACATCAACCCATTATTTATACTATTTATAATATTTTATTTATAAAATATATATATTTTTTCAAAATACCTATTATTCACATTTTAATTACAAATTATATATAATTATTTAAATTTATACAAAAATTTATTTTTATTTTTTTAAAATTATTTATTTAAAATAATGCTTTTTAAATTTTAAACAATTTATACTTTTAAAGAAATATTATTTATTTAAAATTTATCTATATATTAAAATCAAAATTTATTTATCTAAATAATATATGTATCGCGTTGAGTGTTTTTATAAAAAAGTAATCATGTTGAGCGTTTGCGATTATATGGTTGATCAAACGTCTATTGCGCTTAATGAGCGCCAACAGGAGCCCATGGAGCACCCGTTGTGGATCCCCTTATTTATCAAACACTTAAGTCTTAAATAAAAGTTTTTATGTTATTATTACCAGACACTTTACTTTTAAATAAGATCTGCTACAAAAAGTTTTAACAAATGAGTAATAAATATTTGGACCCCAATAACTATTTCTTCAATAATCTTCAAATTACCTCTATGATCTTACTAAATACTCTTCATCAAAGCCAATTTGCAAACTTCATACTATATCCAAATGACACAACTATTCATTGTCGTCTTCGTTGTCTTGTTGAAAATTTAAGGAGGAGAACATCATTTTTCCATCACTGAAAAGAAAAGAGATCGTATTCATCATATTCTTAATAAGTTCTTTTATTGTTTGAGTATTTTTAATTTCTTCTCAAAGTCCAAAAATTATTTGTCAAATATTTCTTTTTGTTTTTACCCTAAGATAAGAAGTTGTACAAACATTGTCAATATATAATTGAGTCAATATAGAAGGAAGAAATTATTTCTTAGGCAATGTAATCTAAAGAGAAGATGACATTTTTTTGTGTAAAATCATCGTCAAGGTTAGCCCTGTAAAGTCAACCCTTATAAGGAGAATTGGTCATTTCCAAATTGGCCTTGACCAATACGTGGAAGGGTTGACCCTGTTAGCCTCACCCTTTCATTTCCATATTTTGGCTTGTCAATCTCTATACTACACATTTGGGTTTTTTTGGCTAACAAGAAAAATAGACCACTAGGAAAAGCAATAGAAATAGATGGGACATTAGATAGCTTGATCCAATGCAATCAAACTTCATCCATGTCACTAGCTTCTTTTGTGAGAAAGTCAATAGGAAGACTTCATTCCCTTAAGATATGTTGAACATGAACTCTCCTGGGAAAAGCAATACGACATTGACAATTCAAGACAAGAGAGGGGCTAATGGACGATGATCCAAATTGATAGCTTGAAGAAGAGAAATAGTAGCTGAAGAATCTATTTCTAGGACAACCTAACAATATTGATTTTCCCATGCAAGCTAAAGCCCTGCTTTAATGGCATGGAGTTCAATTCTTTAAGTTGGTGTACATACCGACATGTCCCATGCAACCTATTAGCCATTCACCATTTGGACTACAAATTGAACCACCCAAAGAAGTTCCCTCTAAATTACCTTTCAAAGCTCCGTCATAATTGGTATTTACCTAAGTCTACAAGTGAAATTGTATTCGAACACAAACAAAAATAAAAAAACCAAGTATTTTGTTAATGATTTAACTTGGGAATAGAGTTGGTACTTAGCTAAATGATCTGATTATTTTGATGTTTCTACATAATCCACATAGTGGTTATAAACTTATGAAACCAAGTTAGATCAGTATAATATATGAAAGGAATTGAGTTTGCAATTGGAGGTACTCTACCAGTGGAGATTGTCAATGAAGAAATTCATAGGCATAATTTGATGACAACATTTGCACACAACATCGAGAGTCAAACGGTGAGGAATTTGAATGGCTATGTCATAAGCCTCAATAAAAGATTTGCCAAATAAGTAATTTCAATTGAATATATTTCGACTTGAAAATTGAGATCCACAACCGCATAAACTTTTAGGACTATAGATCAAATCCCAATCTAGGGAATGAATTAGTTTCCTCTCAGTTGTGTTGTTCCAAATGAAATTTCTATTTAATTGATCCATTCAATTGTGCATAGAATGTATCATACAAGGAGACACTTCTTCAAAGTTCTATTTGCTCAACTGTAGAGGACTCTTCCTTAAAGAGCCCTCAATGTTCATGTCTGATGAAGATTTACAAGTTTATATTTGAAAATGGATAATAATTCTCCAAGGAGCAATTCTGAAATTTCTCAACATTTTATTCCTATGTGGAAAATTGTGGATAAAGGAGGGGACCAAGTACTCATCCGAAGACTAGTGGAAAGCCTGACTGGATTATTTCCTCCTCCTCCTCTGTTTCTACACCTTTTTCCTAATCACACCATTTGCAGTATCATTAATAGTAAATAGATTAACGAAAGTAATGAAGTTGATCCTTCTTTCACAGAAGGTCGTCTTCAACAAATTTAGGTTAATGCAAGTAATGCTTTAATCAAGGAACGCATAGATAGAGCCCTTGCCACAATTTCTTAGATCAATGTTTTTCTTGGTTTTTGGTTTGTAATCTTCCTAAACTTAAGTTTGATCACTCTCCAATTCTTCAAGATACTACTTGAAGCAGAAGTATGATTTCATCTCTTCGAACATTTTCATTTTGAAGCTAGCCGACCCGCAAAAGTTTTAGTACTTTCATTCTTGAGCAATGGGATATGACCAGTTCCTCTTCTTTCATATAAAGGCTTAAGAATCTGTCCAATTGATATTCTTAAAGTTTGAAATAAAGATGTTTTTGAAAATATTTTTAAACATTAAAAAAGTCATCTCATAGTTAGGGGTGACAATTTGTGACACGACACGATAACCCGACACAAACACGACACGAAGTTAACGGGTTTGGGTTTAGCATAAACGGGTTTGGGTCAAAACGGGTCAAACACGATTAGACACAACTAAATGCGGGTCATAAACAAGTTAACCTGATAAACCCGAAAATGACACGTTTAACACGATTATGCATAAGTTAAGAGATAAACTATAAATAAGTTCATTTAAAATTAATATATTTATTAATTTGTTGATAGTGTAATTTATTTATTTATTTATTAGATATAATATTTGAAAATTTTAATATATTTTTAATATATTTTATATTTTTATCAATATTTTTTATAAAAAATTATTTTAAAAATTGATTATAAAAAGTTAAATAGGTCATATACAGGTACACGATTATAAATACGATTGCGACACGACCCATTTACGACACAACCCGTTTATGACACAACCCGTTTATAATATATATGAGACGACTTGTTTACGACACGACCCATTTATGACACGATGACACAAATTGCCACCCCTACTCATAGTTAAGATAATTGGTATTCAAAATTTTCCCTTTCATCACCTGGTAGAATCCTTTCACAGCTGGAGCATACTGCAATCCAAGAACTTAATCATACTCTTCATCAAGAAGAATTCTATGGTATCAAAAATCTTGCATGCTGTTGTTGCAACACGGTGATCTTAATACCAAATTCTTTCATGCAACTACTTTGTAAAGGAGTTCAAGAAATAGGATATTTAATTGAAGAATTGGTAATAAATGGTGTATTGAGTTATCTCTCCTCAACTCTCATAATCACAATTAACTGCTATCTATACTTATTTGAAGCTCCTCCTAATTTTCCCCAACAGATCGGTAGTTCATTGCAGTTTGCAACTTTGATAGTCAAAGATATCCCCTTTACATCTATCAGCTCCCATAATATATAGATACTAAAATTTGGAATGCTCCCAACTCCATGAAACCTTTCAAAGCTCTAGGACTTGATGGCTTTCCAGCAAGATTTTACCCGCGTAATTGGAGTCTCATGGGTAAAGATGTTTGTGCTGTGCTATTAAAGGCTTGGAATTCTGGTGATTTTGATCCTAATCTAACAGGAATTTTCTCGGCTTTTATTCCAAAAGTAGATTTCCTTCTATTATTACTCAGTTTCGATCCATAAGATCCACGACGAAGGCTATTGTCAACAATATTAAGCCTATTCTTCATAAGCTCGTCGGTGACATCCAACATAGCTTCATGTGTATCGAAGTACGCTTGCTAGTTATTGCTGTACCGGAAATTACTCATGTCACGAGGAAGAAAACAGGTAAGGTTGGATAATATGCTGCAAAGATTGACGTTGAAAAAGCTCCTGACAAAACTTCTTGAAACTTTCTTCATATAATACTCTTCGCACTATTTTCCATCTTCCAGCTTCTCTTATCTAATTTATCATGACAAGTGTAACATCTGTTCGGTTCTCAATACTACGGAATGATAGTAAGACTCCTAAGTTCGATTATGCCGTGGCCTTCGTCAGGGAGACCCATGTGCCTCCTTATCTTTTTGTTCTTGGTATGGAACGTCTGGCTCTCATATCTACTGTTGTTACTAACGGTTGCTGGGAACCTGTCCTAGTTCGTCAAACATGTACTGGCATTTTTAATCTTTCTTTGCTGGCAGTATTATTTTATTTGGAAAAGCTTCTCCTCAGCAATGCAGGGTCATGATCAAAATTTTATAGAACTTTTGTTGGTAATATAGAAAAAGTATCAATTATGCCAAATTCTGTTAAGAAGAATTGAAATCCCTCAAAATCCAATTCCCTAAGCAAATCAAAATCAAATTACACAAAACAAAACACCATTTTTTTAGTCATATAAATATTATAAAACTTTTGCAAACAGAAAGAGAACTGATGTGAGAACATATCTTCTTCTTCTTCTTCTTCTTTCTTCTGTTGTTGTTTGAATATCATTCATTTTATTTCTGTGTTCCATTCTCATGCAGACCTAAGATCTCAGGTAGAGAAAACAAGCATCTCCGCAGCCTTGTTATTATTACGTGGGTAGGTAGTGCAAGGAACGTCGTAGTTGCTGAACAGTCGGTAAGAGGAGAGAAGAGACAGAACAGCGTAGCAGGCCATGGTGGCGAAAGTTATTACCATGGAATCCGTAGCCTTCTTGCAGAACCCGCCGAACGTTCCACATGTTTCGCTCCACGTGATTGCCGTGTCCCCGTTTCGTGCTAAGTACACAACCTCGGCTGATACCGCACCCGCCGCTAGTATCACGTAGGTCATCACCTGCACCAGTTCATCCTCTAATCAACTTAGAAACTTACCCACCTTCGAATCAAACTATTACTTAATAATCATAATGCGTTTAACCAAACTGGCTACGAGAAGAAACATAATTTCCATCAAGACTGAAGAAGTAAGGATTTTTTTCATACTGAAAACCGCTATTAATGCTCTCATGAAACTCTCATTTTCACAGCTGCATGATATTAAATTCACCTGGTCGAAGAAGAAGAAAGACCACAAGCGGGAATGGGCGGGTGCAGAGGAGCGATTAACAGCGGTGAAGAAGGCTGAAAGAAAAGAGTACCCAGCACAAATTCCGTTTGCATAAACTAAAAATCTGTGCACCCACGTCATGAATAAATTAACAATCAGAGGTTTATATACACAAATTCCCTTTCTTTCTTTTCTTTAATTAATTAAGGCATCCTTCAGTTGTTAGAAAAAGAGGATTACCTGAAAGCACCGAGACCAGAGTAAGAAACCGAACCGAAATCGTTATTCTGGGTATTCTTGAGCATGATCACCATGGCCGTAACGCAGAAAGCCATTGGCACAACGCGTAGCAACGTCTCAGCTGTGCGCATACTCGATTGCCCTCTTTCTACTACAGTACCCGTACCACCAACACCAGACCCGCCCTTCTCTGACTTCTCCATCGTCTCTCAAAACTTAATTTCACTTCTGCTACCTCTACTTTGGTTCAATTTCCCCAAGTACCAATTGGAGTTAGGGTGTGCGTGTTTTCTGAAATTGGAGCTTTGATGGGTACCTTTGCTTCCTATTTATGGAAGAAGGAACGAGGGCAGGGTGGTGGAGTAAATAGGGACAGGTATGGGGGGTGGGGAAGCATTGAATGCATGTTAAATGCCAGACATCACGCAAGTCTAAGTAAGTGGATGAATTTATAACGGTGTCAGTACAGCAATCGCATCGTCCTTTTCTCATCGTTATCAACATTAGGCATTCATTTAGATATTTATTATTATTATTATTGTGATTGTGTAGTGCAAATCTGGAAGAGGCCCCAACTTTTTCTCGAGGAAGGCCCGGCCCTAAGAATGTGGGGTCTTTCGTAATCGCGATGCAAACTGCAAGGCAATTTTATTGACTTAACTTCACCATATGGAAGCGAACCAGGGATCATACCCAGCTAGCACCCTACCCGTATTGGTCTTCCGAGTACTTGGGCGTTTGGCATGATTAAGATCATTTTGTTGTCGTTCCCAAAAGTGATTTTAATCCAAAATGTCGTTCCCAGAGTAATTTTCTTAAATGTTATATATGCCTATTTTTTAGAATATCAAATGGAATACTATTTCATATGTTATATATTTAAACTATTAAGAGTGTCTCCTATGTAACCATGAATTGTAAAAAAAAAAAAAAAAAAAAGGGTGCTCCATAAAATAGGTAAATATTGAACTAATAAAAATCTTCTCCGTAACATCTCACCCAATGCATCAAGGCCAAATTTTCAAAATATCCTTGGATGTTCATATTGAATTTAAAATAAATTTCTTTCACAAATAGGTCGGTTGAACGTAATATGCTATATTATCTTACCAATCAACTAACATATATAGGATGCATTTAGTATGTAAGATAGGATATGATTATTTTTATAGTATATAATATGATGAAATCAAATTATATAGGGAGAGGATATAAGAACATGAGATAAAATAATACTATAAGTTTAGTAGGTATTGTTTTATAATAGAATAAGTTGTGGGCATAGGATTGGTTTTAATCTCATCTTATTGTAGTCAAACATAGGATTAGACTAAAAATTAACCTAATTTTATCTAATGTTATGTGACAAATAGCCCCATGTTGTATCGTAGATAATAGCATCAAAATGAAATGAATAAGACAACAATGAATATATAATTGTCATAAACTATTTCCAACACTTACATTAAAAAAACAAAACAAAACAAAGAAAAAAGGTTAGCCCATTATTAGTTGCATTGCATATCAACATTATATATATATATATATATATATATATATATATATATCTTATATACATTTTGCATAAATTTGGGTACGAAATAGGTCATGTTTATTTATAATTAGGTGTATAACCATTTATAAGATCATTGCATGCATTTGCATACATTTGCATACATTAGAGAATTTTGATAATATTTTTTATACATTTATAATTGTGATTTAATGCGTGAGAAATGTTCTTTATTATTTGTGCAGGTTTAGAATAGTTGAAAAATAGCTTCAACAATGTAGAAATTTAATAAAAGAAGAATTAGGGAGGCATTATGCATCAAGTACCAAAATCTATACATATAACAAGCCCCAACAAAGCAACATTGCAAGGCTGGAAATGATGTTCTACCCAATACAAATAAAGCCCCACAATTCAGTCCAGCCTAAATCCATGTGTATAAAGAAATTGTGAAATGGCAAGAACGATAATTTGAGCAAGAATGCTATGGCACGATTGGAAACATGTTGCAACCCACTTCGTAAAAGTAACGTCACGACCGACATATAATATCATATATGCTACACCTACGTATATAATATTACGTTAGCCTCTTACACTCAATAATACTCAATATCCATACAAAATTTTGACAGAGTCTCCTCTAAAATTTTGACTTATCTCAAATGAATGTTAACACCTGATAAACCATATTATCAATTTACAAGTCCATAACAGATAATGTTTTACAAACTATCATTAATCATAACTCATAGTTCATAATTTACAAAGATCCACACTTTTAACTAGTATAAACAGATTCAAATCCCTCTGGTGATATTATATATACAGTGATAATTATAATTATAAAAAAATATAGACTACAAAATAATTAAACTTACGCACACAGCAGTAACCGAAGAGTCGACTACTCTTCTTGTGCTGACCTCTTTCCTTTTTTATATATTCTTGAAATGTTAAGGATAATAAGTGAGCAATAATATGCCCAATGAATAATCTTTATCTATGACATTTAGATATATTTAAATAATCATGCATAAAATCAAATTATATAAAACATTTAAATTCATCGTGTACATTTAAGCCATACAAACATACATTCAACTTAGTGATCATGGTATTTTCAATGCATTATTTAATAAAATATATACGCATCCACATCTTTTAGAAGTAGAATCAGTCTCACTTCTTGTTTGGCCTGGATAATAGTACAATGTATCTCCAATTATTACCTACTCCACAACCATTTCGAGGATTATCACATAGAGAAAGGCTGATACTTCTTATGACTCAGTCCCACATGGATTATCATATAAGAATAATATCATGGCTCAGTCTATTGAAATGATATCGTATTTTAGATATGTTCTTGCAAATTCAAAACACGCTGTCATGTAAATAAAATTTTATGAATTTCAAACTAAATGCAAATTCGTCAATACAAATAGAATGCTTACATTCAAATCCATTTTATATCTAAAATGTCATATAAATAACTAAGATAAAGAAATACTCACAGAACATCAACAACTAATCTCGTTGAGCACGTATCTCACTTCCTGATATGATAATCAACCACTTTCAAATTTACTGTAAAATCATGTAATATATAATCCATCATTTCATATATAATATATGTTTTATTTGTGTCAGTTCTTATTCATAAAAATCAATGATCTTAACATAATATTACCATTCACATAATATCAAAAATAATTACTACTCACCAAAATTACTATCTAACCAATTTTCAATATCCACTCCAAAAAATCTAGGTTCAAATGCACCGAAATCAACCTATCACAGAAACAATTTATATATACAAATCACAATTAATTTATTTTTATAAAAGATTTATAACGTATTTATTTTTTATAATTAATCACATACGTGCATTAGACATTACATGTGACTACGCATTAGCTCGAATATTCTCAATAACCTTTCAAATTAATTTTTTGTTCAAGTATCATATTTTTATAGCGTCAAATAAATTAAATAGACTATCCAAATATATTTTTACTGATTTTTTTTAATTTTCACAAATAACCCAAATGGTCAATTATTCACCAAAAATTCATTTGATATCCAAAATTCACAAATTTGATGTCGATGGATACGTATTTTCATTCTCTACATTCCTATAGGTTATAATCAAAGTTTTATTTGGTTTAACATACCCAAAAGTCTATCCAAAGGTTATAAAACTTTAGATATTTATTTGGTGTGTAAGGACAAACGAATGAAAACTAACCACATATCTAAAATTTATGTTTCACCAGAGTGTATTGATATAATTTTTATTGAGTTTTACTCACTGCGAGCTAATACCCAATTTTTGGGTACTACCTTAAAACACTATCTACAATAAAAATTATACTTCTAAGATCGTAGTACGTAACTTATTTAACATTCTTATAATAAGAATTGTGAGAAATAGCTTACCTGCGCGTTGAATCTGAAGAAAAAATGGATGTTCCCCTTTTTTCTTTCTTTCCTCTCTGTTTGTGTTCCCTGCGTTTTGGAGTCGATGTTCTAGATATATGAAATAAAAGGAAGAATGAAGAATTGAGGCGTTAAAACTTTAAAGGAAACTCACTTGCCATCTGCCCACCTACTCATTGCTAATTCCACTCATCACATTCACCTCCCATTCTTTTCCACTAATGTTCACATATATATATATATATAATATACTTTGATTTTGGCCACCATCATAACCCCACTTAATATATATATACATATGCACATAATGTTCCCACTTTATTTTCATTTGCCATTCTCTTAACAATTTAATTGCTCCCATTTAATGTTATATATATATATATATATATTTATAGATATATGAATATGCAACTAACCCGTTACACTTGCTCTCAATTCATACACACAAATATATATCATTATTTTTTCTCATTTCTATTCCACTTTATTATATTTAGTTTATTTAATTTTTTATACAATAATTATTTTTCTCAATAACTAATTTAATTAAAATTAATTTATACATGCAACGTGTATTTTTAATACATGTGTGAAATTAACATGTACGTACACACGTAATCCGTACAAATATGTGTATTTATGCATATTTATTTTTATTTAAATTAATTTAAGTGTCTAACTAAAATATGGAGTGTTATAAATCTCTCCAACTTAAAGAATTTCGTTCTCAAAATTTAAATTAAAGAAACATACCTTAAGTAGTAAAAAGATATAGAAATTGTTCTCGCATCTTATCTTCACGCTCTCAGATTTGCTCCTCGTTATCATGAAATTGTTATTTGACTCTGATTGTAATACTCGAGATTCGAGTAAAAAAAATTACTATTCAAAAATACGGTAGTGTAACGTATGAACTGTAGCAGGTATTGTTTTGTCAGCAGACAAAATAACTTTCGGTGGTTACTGTAGCTATTACAATAACGGGCGTTGTAGCTACAGTAACAAACTATTCACTACTGTTCAGTTTCGTCATTTTCTGCCAAAAAAATCTGTATAAACCCCCTCCCCCTCCATCCATTCTGAAAATTCATTCCAGCAAGAAAGAAATAATTTCTTTGCTTACTCTCATTTTTTTTCTTGTTCTTCGGTTGTTCTAAACAACAAATATAGTAGTAAGAAGGAGAAAACCCCAGTTTTTGCATAGTAGTAGTGAAGATCTACTGTTATGCACCTCTTTTGAATCAAATGGAGGGTTTTACTAATCAAAACAGGCATAATAACTCTGCCTTAGTCTCTATTTAAGATTGGAGATGATGTTATTCATTTCAATTCGTATTATTGTTCACGTATATATAGTCTATAGTTCACAAGTACAGTACTGTTCACTGTTACTATTTAATATTGTTTATATATACAATACTGTTCATGGACAGCTATTAAATCACATTTCTAAAACATAGATCATGAAGACTGATAATTAAAGACTCGAAACAAGTGAGAATAACAACGCAAAGGTTCAAAATAGTCTACAATTGAGGTGGAAGTAATTACTTTACTCTCTGGTATTATTTGAATTTTAATGTTAAATATGTGATGTTTACATTGTTTGAATGCCTAGAAGCATGCGAGGATATTGATTAAATGATTTGTGAAATTCTTTCCGTTCTTTTAAGTTAATATTTTGAATTAAATAATGCTTGCTTGTGTGTTTAATTTAATTTCATTCTTATATTTTTTATGCTATTAAATTATTATATTGCTTATGACCGAGAGAGTATGCTCTGTAGTTGCGTCTTGTACGATCTTCTATATAAAAAATTGAAAAACATTGTTTTCAATTATTTAGATGTTGATTTATGGTGTTTTACTAATGAAATAATATCGTTGTTCTAATATATGGACTGTAGTATGATATATTAGAATAAGTGGCAATACTACATCTATATGTTTATATATGGACTGTAGTATGATATTAGAATAAGTCATAATTTGTACAATGGTTATGAATTAAATAAAAAAGAGTATGATGTGATTATAGATATATCAAGTTGTTACCTTAATCTTGGAATGTTTTTTAATAGACCTTATGATTGGGTTATTACAACGTGGATAAGATTGGGGTGTAACACAGGGTGTTGGGCTACTACAACCTATTTTGAATATCATTATATCAGGGTAGTTTCTGTGCTGGAAATCACATCTTATCTCAGTCCTTATTGATGGTCACGCGTATGTACATTAAAAACACGTTGAACTAGGGTTTTAAGGGAGTATACATTTTCTTGCATGTCTTCATTAGTCTCCTTTTTTTTTTTGTCAGTGACCCTTATGTGTTTCTACCTCTATTTTTTTACCTTGTCCTAACATTGAGAATCCAATAATAAATTAAAATTATATATATGATTTTAAAATCTAAACAAAAGACATTGTCAAAGGGATGCGTACAATGTTGGTTTAACATAGTTTTTTGGTGTAGTTTTGAAATGCTTTTGCTTTTCCTTTAGAAGAGATTTTCAAATGAATTTTTGATGGTCTTATTCAAGGATGGTTTCAATGGTTCTTTAATGCAAAATTGTAGGTTTTAGATAGTCCTAAGGATATCCCATGGGTGATTTCTCATTAGGCCAAAAAAATATGATGAGATGGCTAAGTTTCAAGGGTTTTATGCCTAGTTTCTTTTTCGAGGTTTGTTGATGGCTTTTGGGAAATTTTGAAGAGTGGAATAGGTCTTGAAATAGATCTCACGGTGGCCGCGTTGAGGTGATTGATAAAAGAAGGAGAAGAAAAGAAGAAAGAGCTTAAAGAAGCATGAAGAAAGTAGTGTTTTTCTATACCTTGGTGTTCTTTCCTTTGGTCTTCTTGATGACTTCTCTCTTTGGTTGTTCTAGGGTGAGAAAATGAGAGTAGGAGGATGTAAAAATATTGATTTCTAAATGTGCAAAAGAAGAGAATGGGGGCTGGCCTAGAGTATAAGTATTAGGGGAAAGGGATGGCTAGGGTTTGTGTAATTTGAGGTGTGTGAAGATTTTTGTGCAAACTCTATGTGGTCCTACTCTTTTGTTGATGAAGGGAAAGAGGGGATTATGTGAACACATAATAAAGATGAATGGCCATTGAGGAAAAAAAATCATAATCTTGGCTTATTTTATGAGATATTGTTATATCTTGTTATATGTAGTTTCCTATTTCATTTACTCTTTGGAAACTTTTTAAACAACAAATACAGTCCGAATTTTCCCTTAAGTGTCATCCTTGTATAATGTGCTTAAATGATGATATTTTTCATGTTATGATTAAGAATATTCCAAGTTATCACATGTTTTAGAATTTTAAATTTTAATTTTGACTTTTAATTTTTGGCAATTAGTTTTAATTAATGATCTCATTATCTTTAGTGCAACTTAATTCTATGAGACCATTGTTAAAAATATGCCACTTCTTCAAGTCTACTATAGTGCATATTATTTATTAAATAATTTAATGCACACTATATTTTAATTTTGTTTCTTTATTCAAGATTATTGCTAATCTATCCCTTTTTAATTTTATTTCATCATTGGGTTGATTACTTATAATTATTTTATAATAATATTATTTTATGTATTTTTTGACAAAAACTAATCTATTGAGGCTCAAACCTTGTGACCCTTCTGTTATTGGCAAATTGTTTCTAACCAACTGGGCTAATAGATCATTATTGTCGTTATAATATTTAATTTTGTTTTTTGGGTATTCATCTCAAATTATTAGTTTTATGTTACTCAATAATTTTTAACCTTATTTATTTATTTATTTATGGAAATTATGTAATCAATTATTTATTTTAGTTTTTTTTTATCTTAGATATTACAACAAGGGTTGAACTTTTCAATCTTAATGATAACTATAAACAAATTAATATTTGAATTGCCTAATGGTTAATAAGTATTTGAGTATATGATTTGTTAACTTTTTTATGTTTAAAATATGTTAATATGATTCACTGAGCTCTTTAAGCTCACTTTTTTTTTAAGTGAAAACTAGAAATGGTGCATCCCAATACCAAACCTGGAAAGTTTTATATTCATTATATAAGACCATTTTATTTATTTTGTCTAGGTGTCAAGTGTACAACTCATTAGGAGTCTTATTAACATTTTTGACTCGTTATAAAGGCCATAAGACCTAATTTGATTAATGGGTTTATTTTTGTGTTAATTATTTTTTTAAATATTTGATTGATTAAATATGAATATCAAGGGTTGCTTTAATAAAGTAATATTTGATCTAATTTCTGTGTATTTAAAATGCATAATGTATAATTATACAAATTTATTAGTTATGATAATAGTTGTTTTATTACTTGTTGAGATCCTTATTAGAGATGTTGACAAAAAACATAAGTAGCTTGTATCTTGAGAGCCTTAACTCATGTATTTGTGTTGAGTTTTAAAATGCCCAAGAATTACCCATTTAAATCCAACTAGAACTATGAAACAAAAAGGAAAGCCTTGTATTCCTATAATTTCTAATCGCAATTTAGAACCCTAATGGCAACAAACACTGAAGTACTCTTTAATTGTAAGGCGCATTTGTTTCTCCTAAATCGTAGGTTGTAATAGGCTACTGACTACTTGAAGATTTGAACCCTAATCACAACCTTGCTGGTTAGTTTTGTTTATTCTTCTTATCCTCTTCTTGTGTGCAACACATTAGCTACTCAGCTTTGCTGCCTCTTCTTTTCTTCTTGTTGCGACTTCTTTTTCTTCTTCTTCTTCTTCTTAGGTGCAACACTTAGGCTATACTTCTTCTTCTCTTCTTGTTGGAAGTGGTCAGCATTCTTGTTTTTCTTCTTTTGTTATTGCATGGTACTGTGTGAAGCATTTAGTGGCTTTGCTACTTCCAACGACTTGCATTCCTCTGCTTCTTATTAACTGCAAGTTTTTATTGCTTATTACTATTTTGTAATAATAAATTATTAATTGTAATTTTTTTTTATTGTTTTGGAAAATATATATTTTCCAAATGAAACCCCAATTCAAAGACTTGAGAGTTAATTTTTAAGCATGCTTATGTAGTTATATTATTTCTCATTTTTTCATGTTTTTTAATTGCTAAGAATACTAAAAGCCAACTTGACAAACTAACCCAACCCAAATTAAACCCAAACTATTGGGGTTGTGTTTTGTTTTATATTTTTCAATCCAAATTGTTGGAATTGGGGTGCAAGTTGACGACTAACTCGAACTAACCTAACTGCAAGCTTTGAACACTAACTTGACCTTGAACTCCACTGAAACCAGTTTGTCTTTCGCTCGAGAGAAATTTTCTTCTTGCTTTTTGTTTCTTGTTCATTTGAATTTGGAAATTTGGTTTGAGCGTCAGGGTTATGATGAACAATACAACATTCTTTAGATTGTCCCTCTTAAATCACAAGCTCAAATGTTATCCCATACTGCCAAGTGAAATCACATGGCCTCATAATTTAATCCAACTTTTCAAAAATAAATTAACTTTATAATTTACATTCAATACAATTCTCAAGGTGTCCAAATCATACATAACTCTCATTTTAGTTGTCATTCTCTTGCCCTAATGCATTTACCACCTCCTAGGCTAGTACCATCAACTTTAGAGGTTGTTTTCTTTTAATGAGATTGAGATTGATATGTTGCCCAGCTTGTGATTCAAGAGATTGACATTGAGGTTGAATTTGAGTGCCTTGTGATGGCTTTGTAGTTGCACCATTGTCCTTTTCATCCTCCTTATCATGCAGACTTAAAGTTACCACATACAAAGCGGGCCTCCTACGGAGATCCAAGAGTTGTTACTTCTTCAGCTCC
>JAJIYU010003305.1:0-27194 GCA_030144865.1 Tinospora cordifolia | reverse complement strand
GTAATGAAAGTGATTGCATGTTTTGTATTCTGGTTTGTATAATGCTAGCGATGTGTAGGGATGATCCACTGGGCTCTCGAGCTCACCCATTTTCTATTACAGGTGATCATTGACACTATAGAAGTAGGCCAGCACACGGGCTATTTTTGGGTAGTGACCTCGCTGGGAGGTTGTTACAGTTTTTATTCAGTTATATTTGAGTTTATTATCACATCATTTTGTATTTAAATTAACTGGGCATGTGCCTCTCTGATTTTGAACTGTTTCACATGTGAGTTGAGGATTTTGGAACTTAGGCCCACTAGGCCATGTTTTATTTTTCATATCATGTTTTGGAAATGAATTTGAAATGTGATTCCACTGCAAAATGTTTTATTCAACCGAATATTGATTCATTATTGATTTACGAATGAAATGGATTTCGCTGCATATATTTTAAATGAATTTCATGTCTACCTAAGAAAACCATACTTTTATGGCCATTATATAATTTAAACTTCACATCATCATTTATTAAATAGAAAGACATGAAGTTGAGACTGAGAAAGAAAGAAACCGAACCACGTGGCCTCCAGCTCTCGGCGAACGAACGAACGGCCGCGCGCGCGGCCCCAGCGACGGATCGTTGCAACAAAGACAGAGATCAGAAACCGAGAGCTGGGGTGTCACATTCATGGATATTGTGTATGCAAAGTTAGAGAGGCTAACATAATATTGTATACGTAGGTGTAGCATATATGATATTATGTGCTAGTTGTGACGTTACTTTTACGAAGTAGGTTGTGACAATGTTGGTATCAAAGCTTAAGATTTTAAAAGCTTTAAAAAGATAAAAGTTTTACATGATGTTATATTTGCTTATATAAGTATTTATATCAATAGTTATTTTAGGCTAACTAATACCGTGGAATTTGAGCTTGATAAAGTTTTATTTGCTTGTACATTTCAGTGTTGAAGGGAAAAAACAAGCAAGATTAGGCATGGATCCCATTGAAAAGTTGAATCAGACACTTGAAGCTATACTTGCTTCATAGCAGCAGCAACAATCACTACTAGCTACTTTACTGGCACAGATGCAGGGCAACAGACCAGTTCCACTGAATGTGGTAGCGGAAGGGGAACAAAGTAGTGCGAGTGTTCCTGTGAGGGGTAGAGTTGAACCAATTGTTTATCCTATTCCAATTCAAGCTAAGGTGGCAGCACCTGTGGATCCTAATATTGAGAAAGATAAATATGAGAAAATAATGAAAGCTTTCAAGCATTGGGGCCTTATTGAATTTCCAGGAGGTCTTGATCTTAAGACTGCAGAATGACGGATGAACAAGATGAAAACTATCTTTGAGGATATGCAAGCTTCAGATGCAGAAAAGGTCAAACTTGCTAAATTTAAATTAGTTGATAAAGTAGATGACTGGTGGAGATAAATGGCTACTAGAGGTGTTGAGATTAAGACCTGGACTAAGATCAAGGAGCTATTCTATAAAGAGTGCTGCTCGAGATGTGAGAAAGATAAGAAACAAAATGAATTTATGCATATGACCTAGGGAAGTATGACAATCAAAGAGTATGAGCAAGAATTTAATCAATTAGCTCTTTTGCTCTAGAAATGCTAGCTACGGACGAGCTTTGAATGCAACGAATCCGTGAAGGATATTATGATCGCAATCGTTAAGGATTAGCTTTGGTAGGGGTACAAACATATAAACAAGCAACCAAACAAGGTAGGGATAAAATTAACCTCACACACACACACACACACTTGATACACACATGTGAGTCATCCTTATGCATGCTTAAAAACCTTGAAAGTATGATCCCATGTACACAACCTATAATGATATTGTGCACCTTCCCTGGCCATCCAAACAAATAAGAAAGAAAAATGAGAAAGTTTCCCTAAGTTCAAGATACCTTAATGTTGGCGCCACAAAGAGGATTGACCATCATATCCTCACTTTGAAAACCCTAGCGACCCTTATGCTCTTGCAAACTAAATTAAAAGTTTCACAAATAGAAACTAGATGAGGCGCCAAATCAAGCTAATTTTTATGCCAAATACCCTATTTAACCCTTATCTTGTGCACCATTCAAAAAAAAACCCAAATTAAAATGTTTCCTTGAGCTCAATTGGAAAGCGTATGCTATATTAACCTTGACACCCAAGTAAAGGATGGGATTAGAAGGTTTCTTGCTCATACCTTGACGAAATATATGTCTTCGTACTTCCTAACAACTGCTCGGTCTTGGATACTCTTTTGTTTAATAGACTCGTCCTTTAAGAGTCTCTCGAACTCATTATTCTACTTCAAACACTTTAACATGGCAATGGTTGGACACTTCAGTAGTCTCCACATATCTCTGTTAGTTCTATAGGTTTCCCCCAAAGGTAGGGTTATGGTTACTCGCCTCTTAGGACAATCTATAAGAGTCTCTCCACATCATGTCGTTCATATAGACAGATAAGTGTGAAGAGGTCTTTCTTGAGCTAAAGCATCATTTGACATCTACACCAGTACTTGCGTTATTTGAACCCAATTGTGAGTTGGTAATCTATACAGATGCATGTGGAACAGGCCTGGGTGTGTACTGATGCAGGGAGACTGGGTGATTTCTTATGCCTTACGACAGTTGAAGGTGCATGAGAGAAATTACCCGTCTATGATTTAGAGCTGGCCGCAATGGTGTTTGGGCTCAAGATTTGGCAACACTATCTGCATGATGAGCGTTTTACACTTTATTCAAATCACAAGAACCTCAAGTACCTATTTTCTCAAAGAGATTTGAATATGAAGCAGAGGAGATGAATGAAACTTTTTAAGGATTACGACTTTACCATTGAGTACCATCTTGGAAAAGCCAATATAGTGGCTGATGCACTGAGTAGAGTACGAGTCGTGACTACTTGTGTGGCTAGACAAATGTCTTAGGAGTTGAGGATGTTTGATTGTGTGACAGTGATGAGTATCCACGAGATTTTGACCGAAACATGAGTCAATGCACAGATGAGAGCCCAACCGGTACTGCTTGCTGAGATCATGAAGGTACAACCTCATGACGTTGATTATGCAATGTACCGAGAGTGGGCAGATGACACTTCTCGTGTGGAGTGCTCGACTGACAGTGATGATGCACTGAGGCTCAGGAGACGATTGTGGGTACCAGATGACCCTCGCCTAAGATAGGGAGTACTAACAGAGCTGCACGCTTGAGGTATACCATTCATCCAGGCACCAATAAAATGTACCATGATGTTTGAAGTACTTATTGGTGGTTAGGGATGAAGCGAGATATTGTGGCTTTGTGTAGAGATGTGACACGTGCCAGCAGATTAAAGCTGAGCACCAAAGACCAAGTGGTTTACTACTGTCACAATCTACTCAGGACTTATTGGCATTACCATCATTGACGGGCCTACAAAACCCCCCTCAAGGCACTCTATGCTGGGTGATGACTCACAAGGTACTGTCCCCCCTATTGGGATTTTATTTCGCCTCTGCAGAGTTTCAGTCATGGGACTTAAGGGATAAGTACCCAAATCATTCCACATCTGCTACCATTGAGCCAAATTTTATTGTCACGACCCACTCAATTTTTTATTATCACAACCTACTCAAGACTTATTGGCATTGCCATCACGGGCCAAGCCCACAGAACCCCCCTCAGGGCACTCTATGCTAGGTGGTGACTCACAAGGCACTATTCCCTCCCCCCCTTGGGTTTTTATTTCTCATCCGCGGAGTTTCGATCTTGGGACCTACGCGATAAGTACCCAAATCATTCTACATCCGCTACCATTGAGCCTCAATGGTAACAGATGTAGAATGATTTGGGTACTTATCCCCTAGGTCCCAGGATCGAAACTCTGCGGAGGCGAAATAAAATCCCAAGGGGGGGTGGAATAGTGCCTTGTGAGTTACCACCTAGCATAGAGTGCCCTAAGGGGGGTTCTGTGGGCCCAGCCGTGATGGCAATGCCAATAAGTCCTGATTGTATCGTAACAACTACAACCCTTGGCTATTCTTGAGTGAAAATTGGAGCACATTACTATGGATTTTATGATGGGATTACCCCGGACTCAGCAGAGACACGATTCTATTTGTGTTATTGTTGATAGACTAACTAAGTCTGCTCATTTCCTCCCGATTCATACCAGATATTCAGTTGAGAGGCTGAGTCGATTGTATATCTGTAAGATCATGAGATTATATGGGGTCTCAGTGCCCATTGTATCTGATAGAGATACTCGATTTACGTCCCATTTTTAGTAGAGCTTGCAGAGTCAATTGGACAATAGAGTAAATTTGAGCACAAAATTCCATCCACAGACTGATGGTTAGTCAGAGAGAGTGATCCAGACTCTAGAGGGTATGCTCTGTGCATGCGTCCTTGATTTAGGTGGTAGCTGGGAAGATCATTTAGCATTATGCGAGTTTTTATATAATAACAACTACTAGGCGAGTATTGACATAACATCATTTGAGGCATTATATGGTTGACCTTGCCAATCGCCAACTTATTGGGTTGAAGATGGTGATATAGTAGTTTTGGGCCCTACTTTTGGATAAGAGCAGACTGAGAAAATCCAATAGATTTGTCAAAACATGAAGGCAACTCAGGATTGACATAAGAGTTATGTCGATTACGAGAGGAAGACCCTTGAGTTCGATATTGGTGTCATGTACTACTTCGAATTTCTCCTCAGAAGGGGCAGACTCATTTTGGTGTTTTAGGAAAACTCTCTCTGAGACATATTAGACTTTTTGAGATCCTCGAGAGGATAGGTTTTGTGGCTTACCAATTGGCATTACTACCTCAGCCAACGAGAGTACATAATGTATTTCATGTGTCGATGTTGATGAAGTACTACCCCGATCCCTTGCACATGATTGATTGGAAACATGTTGAGTTGCGAGAGTATTGTTCATATGATGAGGCTCCAGTAGCTATCATTGATCGGGCTGTAAAGAAACTGCGCAACAAGGAGATACCAACTGTACTTGTACGTTGGTAGTTTTCTGGCACCGAGTAGGACACCTAAGAGCGAAAAGACTACATGGCGAGTCATTTCCCTAATATTATAAGAGTCACTCCTTGATCTTTTATTATTGTAGTAAATTTCGAGGACGAAATTTGTTTTAAGGAGGGAGACTGTAACGACCCGTATTTTTAGGCATTAAGTCGACAAGATCGACATGTATTTTCATGTATGAATTAATGAATTATAAATGAAAATATATAATTTCATTGGAATTGTATAAATTAATACGTGTAATTTTTCAGTAATAATATTGATTAATGTGGGCATTAAAATAAATAATGAAATGATTTAATTCAAGTATATATATGTATATATATAGTTATGTATGAATATATATAGAGAGATGCGTATTTAAATTAAATGAAAAAGTATATATATATATATATATATATATATATATATATATATATATATATATATATATATGATTATTATTATTATTATTATTATTATTATTATTATTATTATTATTATTATTATTATTATTATTATTATTATTATTATATATGCGTGTGCTTAGTTGGATAAATAATAGTATTGGATAAAAGAAAAAAATAATTAAATATAAAAATGTTGGATAAGGGTGCTTAATTGAAAAATGAAATTATATATATAAATATATGTTGCATGATAATTGAGTTGGATGAATAAATAAAAAATGAAATAAAGATGAATTATAAGATAATTTTGCATTTGATGATGTGGTTGATAAGGAAGAAATTAATTAATAAAAATATAATAAAGAGAAAATATTAATGATTTGGATGAATAAAAGAATATTAATTAAATTAGATCATTATTTAATAACTTGGAGGGATAAGGAGATAATTAAGAACATTATCTTGAGCATTTATGGGAGTGGGACCTACCCCATGTCATCACTATAAATACCCTTTCATACTTCAATTTATTTGCTTATCCCCCTTTCATCCAAGAATCAAAGAAAAAAAAGGAGAGAAAGAAGAAAGAAAAAAAGAAAAGAAAAGAAAAAAATGAAGAAAAAAAGAAGAAAAAAAAAGAAGAAATGAGGAAAAGAGAAGTCGCGCACTTTTAGAAATCCAACACTTTAGGTAATCTACTTTTATCTCTTTTCAATTCTGAATTATTATAGAAATTGTAAATTTTAATAGTTTCAATAAATAAATTAATTTATTGTGTAACTCAAAATTAGGGTATATTTTCTCTAGAAATGAAACTATACAATATATGTATATATATATATATATATATATATGTGTGTGTGTGTGTGTGTGTGTGTGTGACACCCCGGCTCCCGGTTTTTCTCATCTATCTCTGTTGCGACGGTCCGTCGCTGGGGCCGGGTGCGGAAACGGCGCGCGCCCGTTCGTTCGTTCGTTCGTCGAGAGCCGAAGGCCACATGGTTCGTTTTCTTTCTTCCTCAGTCTCAGCTTTATATCTTTCTATTAAATAAGTGATGATGTGAAGTTTAAAATATATAATGGCCATCAAAGTAATGGTTTCCTTCAGTAGACATGAAACTCATTAAAAACATATGCAGCGGAATCCTTTTCATTCGTAAATCAATAATGAATCAATATTCGGCTGAATAAAACAATTTGCAGCGGAATCACATTTCAAATCCATTTCCAAAACATGATATGATAAATAAAACATGGCCCAGTAGGCCTAAGTTCCAAAATCCTCAACTCTCATATGAAACGGTTCAAAATCAAAGAGGCATGTGCCCAGTTAATTTAAATACAAAATGATACGATAATAATTCAAATAGAACTGGATAAAAAAAAACTGTAATAACCTCCCAGCGAGGTCACTACCCAAAAACAGCCTGTGTGTTGGCCTACTTCCGCAGTGTCAATGATCACCTGTAATAGAAAATTGGGTGAGCTCGAGAGCCCAGTGGATCATCCCTACACATCGCTAGCATTATACAAACCAGAATACAAACCATGCAAACACTTTCATTACATTAGGCGTTTCACACAATTTCTTGTTCTGTTGTCATCTAAGACCGAAAGAGTCTACGACCCTCGGTATCCCCTGTGTGGTCCTGGAGCGAATCCGG
Source organism: Tinospora cordifolia (assembly GCA_030144865.1). Taxonomy (NCBI): domain Eukaryota; kingdom Viridiplantae; phylum Streptophyta; class Magnoliopsida; order Ranunculales; family Menispermaceae; genus Tinospora; species Tinospora cordifolia. Next base: position 20,112 of record JAJIYU010003305.1, on the reverse strand, counting down.
GGTAACGCCTATTGGCCTATTACTTTCGGGACCACAATCTAAGGATGGATGTCTGTCTTGACTCTCCGTCCGAAGGCTCAATCAGCTGTCGCAGTCAGCTCGGGTAGGGACACCCACGATGAAGTTCTAAGTTCGATCATCGCGCCGGTACGTGGATTCATTAATCTTAATTTAATGTTCTTTAGTCGCATATGTCATTCCAAGCCATATATGATCATCAATATATCATTTCAAGTAAATCAACATGGATGCTATGTCATTGCAAGTCATATATGATATATTGATGATTGACACCCCGGCTCCCGGTTTTTCTCATCTATCTCTGTTGCGACGGTCCGTCGCTGGGGCCGCGCGCGGAGACGGCGCGCGCCCGTTCGTTAGTTCGTTCGCCGAGAGCCGGAGGCCACATGGTTCGTTTTCTTTCTTCCTCAGTCTCAGCTTCATATCTTTCTATTAAATAAGTGATGATGTGAAGTTTAATATATATATATATATATATATATATATCATTGTATTGTTATTTACGAGTAGAATACAAACATGTATATTATTTGTACCCTCGTAGATCCTAATAATTATATAGTAGTTAAAAGTCGACACATAAGGGGTATACCCATTAATACTAAAATTTTAGTCGACGAGTACTGAAATGTCCAGAATGAAACTCTAAATTCAATAACACTAAAATTAGGACTTTTGGAGTTCAATTGATATATTAAATTTGCATTTATGTCATTTGAGGATTAATTAAAAAATATAAAAAATGTATATAGGGTAAAATTAATGTTAAATAATAAGAAAAAAATATTATATAATATTGTATAGCATTATGAAATGCTTATTAAGGATATGTGTAACATGAAAAATAATATTATGTATTGAATCGCTAAATTTATAAAAGTGGCTGGTTGTTGTATATCAAAGGTGGGACACATGTTGACAAGACATATTTATAGTATTTGAGTTAATATTAAAGGCTTAATTGACCTTGTTAATCACATTGACCTTGTTGATTTGACAAGTCGGCGAGGGTTAAGTTTAGATAGAGTCAACTACAATTAACTAAGTCAATCTTTTAATTGACTAAGGATCATAAAGTTAGATTTGAGTCAATTTTTATGTTGATATTAAGAAACTAAGTTGATCATGTAGGATCAATCATCAGCGACACGCGACCGGTCACTGGAGGAGCACCGGGAGCTGAGCATCCTTGTGAGTAGTGTTTTTTAATTTATCACTTAACTTGTTATTTTGTCATAAATGAAATGTTCTTACATATTGAAATGTATTTGCAGTCTTTAAATGTGATTTAAATGAAAATGTGCACTGAATATCAAGGTTCAGGTGCGGGTTAGAGTATTGGATGTGGTAGAGCATTGAGAACGGGTGACTGTCATACCCAGAGCTATGGTCAAGCTAGGTCTATTAATTGGGCTCCCTAAGAGCATTGAGAACGAGTGGCTGTCATTCTTGGGGGTAGGTCGGGCCAAGTCTATCAATTGGCTCCCTGTGATATGATAAGAGTATACGCTTAATTGTCGGGTTTCTCTCGCTTGAGTGGATTTATGTGTTTTCGACATTAAAAACGTTTTCAAATTGAAAGGTGCACGACTGCATTGTGGATTTAGCATTCATTAACTATTGTACTCATTCACATTATTATTATTGTGTATTCATACATGACATTGTTTTCCTAGAATTCTTATTCTAAGTTATAGATTAGGTTACATTACTCACTGAGCCGCTGTGGACAAAATTGGCTCACTACTCTAACATTTTAGGTTCTTTATTTGTGAATAAGGGGAAGAAGGTGGTCATCGCGTAGAGTGCACCACGTTTACTTTGGTAGGTTTCCTCATGTGGTTTACTATTTTGAGAGTTAGTATAATATATAAAAAGTGAGGAAAATATTGTAGATATTTTGACTTAGACATTTTACTACTGCTACATTTAAGACATTGTATATATAGTTAAGTTTTGTCTAAAAAAAATTACTGTAATTATTTGTTCTAGTTGCTTCCGCATTTATTATGATTACTCTAATAGTGTTATGTATGGTGTTGTGAAGAGGCTTAATAGTGTTTTGGGCAAGCTCAGTTTGGGAATGAGTTTCTCAGAATACTATGTCAGTCGGTTTGTCCTTCTTCCTAAGGAAGGGTTCCTGACATTGGAGCCTAGAGTGTCGGTGCTAGCTATTGCACAGGGATCGGTTGAAACACATGTGGTTGTGGTGCTGCATGAGGGATCACTTGAGGTAGGACCCTCATGATCTAGTCCATGAAACTCTGAGCGATTCTCATCATCAAGGTTCCCATCCAATCTTCTATGCCAATTGGTGTAACACCCCAGCTCCCATATCTGTCACATACTTCATAGATGACATGGTTGTCTCGTAGCTTGAGACGTCATTACTTACGAGTGCAGTCAATCTTGATTTCTATCCGAAAGCCAGATATATTACTTTTTCTTTTCATCATCTATTACATCTGTTAGTTGTATTAGATCATATCTCAAAGTATAAAATAAAGTATAAATACACTTGCTTAGAAACAAAATAGTAATAACCTTGGGATTACACAATAACTGAAGACATTAATTTATGATCAAAGTTATGAACAATCTTGTGGGCTCCATAGCCAACTTTTGATAATACAAATACTGTCTGGCCTGATGACCGACAACTGACACGATTAAATATGGCAGATCACAAGCCCTACAATACAGTTCATTTTCTACTATCCTCATACTATGAGGCACACTACTACTGATTTACATTGATTTGGTGGGAGTAATGTCTTCAATAGGTACTTAAAAAAGAGTGAGTGGGGTGAGCTCAGGAGCTCATTGAATCATACACAATACATCAATAGCATTATTTAAATCAAATACTAAACATGCAAACATTTATCATTTATTAGGCGTTTCAAACATGTATTTATCAACTGTTATTAATTAGACCGAAAGGGTTAACCTTTGTGCTCCAGATTTGGAGATAGAGAGATCAAAATTGAAACTCAACCCTTCTCTATGAAGTGGGATCATTCTTGAAACCCAATCCACTCTGGTGTCAATCCTGGCGACCAGTTCTAATTCTGTGTGGAACACACACGAAGGACGTCCGTCCTCGCGCCGGTACGTGGTTGAATTCTTTATTTAATCTTATTTTTGTGTACAAAACATAATAGAATAAATATTTTGACAGTATTTAAACACTCCATCAATATGACATCATAAATCAACATTTACATAAATGAAAACAATGACTTTCGATTTCTAATGCAGAAGATCGTACAAGATGCAACTAAGAACATATTCTCTCGATCATAAGCAATATAAATTAAAAGAAAGGAAAGAATTTCATAAATCATTTAATCAATATCCTTGCATGCTTCTAGACATTCAAACAATGTAAACATCATATATTCAGCATTAAAATTCAAATAATACTAAAGAGTAAGGTAATCACTTCCACCTCAATTGTAGACTCTTTTGAACCCTTGCATTGTTATTCTCACTTGTTTCAAGTCTTTGATTATCACTCTTCAGGATCTACATTTTGAAAATGTGATTTAATAACTGTCCATAAATAGTACTGTATACATGGATAGTACCGTATGTCTGAACAATATGTATTTGTGAACAATGAATATAAACAGTACTAACTAGTAATAGTGAATAGTACCATATGAACAGTATCATACTTGTCAACAGTAAATTACGTATATAACGATATCTTCAATCTTAAATAGAGACTAGGGTAGAGTTATTATACCTATTCTGATTAGTAGAGCCCTTCGATTGCTTCAAAAGAGGTGCCCAATAGCAGATCTTCTCTACTGCTATATAGAAACTGAGGTTTTCTCCTCCCTACTACTATATTTGCTTTTTATAACAGCCAAAGAATATGAGAAAAAGAAGAGATTGAGCAAAGAAATTATTTCTTTCTTGCTGAAATGAATTTTCAGAATGAGGGGGAGGGTTTATATAGATTTTTCTCGCAAAAAAAATGAAACTAAATAGTGGTAAATAGTTTGTACTGTAGCTATAGTAACCGCCGAAGGTTATTTTGTCTGCCGACAAAACAGTACCTGCTACAGTAACAATATATTTGAATAGTAACTACGTTACAGTAACCATATATTTGAACAATAATTTTTTTTACTCGAATCTCGGGTGTTACAACTGGTATCTCCTATTCATTCAGTTCTGTTTCGTTAGAAGGGTAGATCTAGTAGCATATCTTCTTGATTTGGCAATTATCTACAAATCAAAAAACTATCACTATTCATTTCATCAAATGTTCATACTACCAAGACTCTAAATTCATGTTTCTAGTTTCTTGATTTGTCTAGTAGCCTGTCAGTTTATGCTTCTAAGCTCTTTTTGTCCTTGGGTACAAGATTTAGTTTCATATGACATACATATAAATAAGTAAGGCATGCTTTCAAACAATCATACAATCATTCAAGTTCATATTAGCATAACAAAATTCCAAGTTTTCATTTAAGCTTTTAGGTTCGAGTGTCTCATACCACTCTAGCCTTTTCACTTAAACTTCCATGCAGAAAATTGCCACACCCAATCAATTTTTTCAAATGTCTCGACAACTAAGGTTTTCTGAGCCCCACTATACCTGACTGTCCCACACCAACCAAACATAGGGAAACAAGTTCTTTCAAATTCACTGATCATTCACCAAACATGGCCCACCATTCTCCGAATCCAATTTTCCTCTATAACCTTGAATTTCTATGCGTCCCATACCACATAAAAATTGGAGATACAGAGTCTTTTTGATCTCAAGTTATGACAAAAAAGTGTTTCATTTTTACATGTTTTCAGTTTTTAACCTATGTTTTAAAGTTTTATTTAGGTTTTGATCTACTGTGCCACCATTGGCTACTCTCTGTTCCCACCTAAGGTCTCTTTTCTTGACCTAGGGTTTCAATCTGGTTGAAAAGGTCCCCTATTGAGTAGTCCACCTCTATCTAGTCAAAATACCATCTTTGACATCTTTTTTACACTTGAGTAAGTTCCTTCTCCTAAATTTCCACATTCTAATTTTCTTTTATAGAAAGTAAGAGTGTTCTTCAACTCTTACTACTCATATGAGCTGGTGGGACAACCTTCAAATTGGGTGGCGAGACCGAAGTATGCTTAGCAACCACGCTTTCTTGGGTGGGATAACCCCACCTCCCTTTCAATGTTTAGTTTTACTCGGAACAAGACTTATCCACTATCAATGCAACTTGCAATCCTTGTATCTAAACAAAATATTTCAAAACATATATTTCCTTTTGTAAAACATTTTCCAAAATAATTTTCAATTTCAAAAATAGAAGGTAGGGCATCCTAATTTCAACTCAAAGCATAGGTCAAACATAATTGAGTTAGTAGTTTCTAAATCTAATACCACACTTGGTATAAGATTAGGCTTTCTAATTCTAACCCAATAACTAATGTCTAGGCTTGACTTTCTAATTCTTGCCCAACAACCAATACCTAGGCACTGATACTACACTTGTAACACCCCAACCCTCAAGACTCTCAATTAGATTCCTTCACACAAGTTGGGTCAGGCCAGTGTTACATTACAAGTACACAACTTGCCTTTCTTGTCCCTTTATCCTAATTCTTATTGAACATTGTGAGAACACACTCTCGATTTATTTAATTCCATTAGATAACACAAAGAGATAAAATAACCTTTTCTTTATCTATTATTAGAATTAAATGAGACAAGTACATAATAACATTTAAAATATTAAAAGAAAAAGAGTACATAACTCTAAAATAGAAACTATTTTAGCGGAAGTCTAACTTATTTAAAACTTGGACAACATGCCCTTACAAAAAAATATAAACTTTTTGAAAATAAGCAATCTAAATCCTTAGCAAGCTTCATCGTGTAATTCAATTTTCTGAAAAAAAAAAATAAAAGAGTAAAGGTTAACATATAGCCCAATGGATTATTCAAAAAAAAAAAAAAAACCAAGTTACTAAGTCAAACTAATAACATATTCAAACACTTGCATACATTAGGCGTTTCAAACAGTTTCTTATTTTTAGTTGTATATTAGACTAAAAGGGGGCCTTGTAACACTTTAGAATTTTACGAACACGTACACGTCGCGAGAAATATAAAATAAAATATTATTTTTGTAGAAAAGTGAGAATTCAAAATAAAATGGTCAATCAAAAAAATATATAATAAATAAGTACTATTAAAAAATAAATAAGGATTTTTACAATACAAAAAAAATATTTAGAATTAATAATGTTTTAGTGAACAAATCATGAAAGTCGCAAAATAAATAAATAAATCGTAAAATAAATAAATAAATAAATAAATAAATAAATAAATAAATATATATATATATATATATATATATATATTAGAATTAATAATGTTTTAAAAAAATAAAAATAATAAAATATACGAGATTCGCAAAAAAGAAATAAATGAATTAAAATTAAATATTAATGGATTAAACCATATATAACCTATGGTAGAAAAATAAAATCAAAATAAAAGATGTGAGGTTCACAAAGTAGTAGTAATCGAAAATAATAATAATAATAATAATAATATGACGCTTGTGTGCACGACAACAAAAATATAAAATTAATTAATTAAAAAATAAAAAAATATTAGTTGATCGAAATATTGTTTGATCAAATAATAATGAAAAATTGAAAACTTGCTTTTAAAAATGTTAGGGCAAGAACAAAGATTAGCAGAAAAAATAACCAAACAAAAATGATGCCCTGATTTTGGCCGAAAAGAAAGGAGAGAAAATTTTGGAAATGGCGTTTCTGGAAAGGTGTATTGAAAACGAAAGAAGGACAAAGAATGAAGAAGAAACAAAGAAGATAAAAGATCTAGGGCTTTGATCTTTGCTTTAGTTGGAACGATGAATAAGATCAATTTGAAGTTGGTTTGATTTGGGGATGTTGAATGGGGCGAACACTAAGAACGAAGAAGAAATCAAAATCGAAGGCTTGTGAATTGGGGCGAATATGGCGGATTTTGACGTTTTGGGCGTAAGCGGAACAAAGAAGAAGCAAGAAGTGGCGTTTGTTTGTTTTGGGCAAATGGCCAAGAACACGATTTGGGGCTTGGCTGGTTTGTGATTGGGATGAAGATGAAGAACAAATTTTAGATCTTGCTGGTCGTGATGTGCAATTTGGGCAGACTGAAATAGGGGAAGAAGGAATCTGAAACGAAGAAGATGAGCCACAAATATGTGCGTGGAGAAAACATAGTTGCTGGCCGTGATGTGCAACTGGTCCATGAAGAAGAAGAACAATGAAGATTTGCCATTGGATATGTGTGTGTGTGTGTGTTGTGAATCTGATGTGTGTACTGCTGCATTTGGGCGATTGAAACAAGAATGAAGAAGCGAAAGAGTGTTTCTACATTGGGCATTTAGGGCACAAATTGATTTGGTTTTTGGCTTGCCGTTGGATGTAATTCACGAACTAGAGGAGGAATGAGGTATGTTGTTGCAGCTAGTGTAAAAATCTGGTGCATATGTGGGTTGTGGTCGTGATACACTGCTGGTGCATTGCTGTCATGGGTGCGTGAAGAAGAAATTTACGGCTGGTGTGATTTGCGCGAAGAACAACAGCAGCAAGGGAGTTTTGTTGTTGGGCGTTGTTCGAGTGAAGAAGATGACAAACGATGCCCTAGTTTTGAAATTAGATTTGAAAGGTACAATATGTATATTTTTAAAAATTTTTAAAGTTTAAAATTTATTTGATTATTTAGATAGTTTCAAAAAGAGGTTTAGAAATTTGAAGCCTTATTTAATATTTTTGTTAGAACTAATTTATTTATGCTTGTGAATTTTTGGATGAATGTTCAAAACATAATATTAAAGTTCAAGAGGTTAGGAGATTTTAATATTTAAATTTGTTTATTTATTTTGATGGCTGATAATTAAATAAGAGAAATGTTGAAAGGATTCAATTCTTAAATTTTATTTAAATTATAGGGATGTGAAGAGTGATTTTAGAAGTTTGTTTTGTTTATAATAATTTTATTTAGGAGATGAATGGATGATTTGATATGAAAGAAATATGATTGGAGATTTAATTTATTTGGAATCTTGAGGTAAATATTAAATATTAGAAGTGTCTTATTGAAGAAAAAATTATTTATTTAAGAGTTAAGAGAATTTTTATAGTTTTAAGCCTTAGATTATTTTATTTGATTTGGATAAGTAGTAGAGGCCTAGAAAAAAAATTTAATATGTAAATTTTCTTTTGTCAAATAAAAATTATAGAGCAATGAAAAAGGGATTTTAAATTGGAATCCAAATTCAAGTCTTAGTATTTTTAAATTATTCGATCAGATCTAAATAAATTATTTAAAAGTGAATGAAGTGTGGAAGCTTGAGAAATTATTTTTTTGAGTTTTTATTTTCACATTGAAAATTCAAAATAGTAGAAGTATTGTTTTTCTAAAATATAAGCATTAAAGTATTTTTGAACAAAATTTTAATAAACACTGAAGATCAAGAAATAAGTTAAAATGATTTTTATTTCAGCTCGAGAAACATTATTTTGATCCGAATAAAATTAGTTGAAATTGATATTTAGACTTCATAATTATTTTAGAAATTATTTACGCCTAAGAATATTTTTGAATGAAATTGAATGTGAATTAGGAACTTAAAAAAATTTTTATTGATTGTTGAATTTCAGACTTTGCAATTTTAGAGTATCGAATATTTCAAAGGAAAGCAAGGTAGTCCTAAAGGTTTGTAGAATCAGGTGGGCATAATTTCTTTGCTCATACGTATTATATGGATTTAAAATTTAAAGCATTTGTTTGAATAGTTATAAGTTATTAGAATTTAATTATGGAATTGATTGAACTTGTTTGGAGTGCTTGACTGTGTATGATGAATGATTATTTAATTATTGCATACATGAACAGGAAAACATGCACTTAGATTTCATTATTGACTCATGTAAACTATCATTTTTCAATAGCTTGCATTATTTGATTTATTTTCTATTATATGTGTGATGTTTTGGTATGATTGAACTTGTTTGTGAAACTAAAAAAATAAGATGAAGGATTATTAAGAATCCACGTACCAGTGCGATCGACGAACCTGAAGCGAATCGAGGTAGTATCTCCTATATGTCACCACCTGAGATTGATTAGCCACAAGGCAGATTATAGGTATTCCCAACTTTGAGTTGCTTACGACAGCTAGAAGTCTTTTGGAGGTCGTACAAGGTTGCAATAAGTACTTTCTCTTAGACTGTGATACTAAGACATGACTAATTTTAGATTGTACTCGAGACCTTCTATGATTTGACTAGATCACGGAAAATACCGAGCTTCATTTCAACACTCTTCCAGTCTTAGATTACAACCAAAATAAATGAATGTTTGAAATGCCTAATGTGTGAAAGTATTTCTAATGTTTTGAATTTTTATCTGTATAATGCATGTGATGTGTCGGAATGATCTACGAGGCTTTTGAGCTCACTCTATTTCTATTCTTTAGGTACACATGGATATAGATTACTATAACCTACATCAAAAGACTCTCACTTTTGATTGGAAACCTCATGGGGGAGTATTTTGCTTATTTTTACTGAAACAATTTACATGTATCTTATTTTATTTTGGACTTGAAAAGTATTTCAATGTTTTACCATAACTATTGAATGATATTATACGTTTAACATTTACAATTTTAATAAAAGTTTTTGAAGTAATTTCGCTGCATGATTTGTGATTTATGATTTGTAATTTACGATTTTAGTTTAGTTTTGTCTAACTGTGGAAATTCGATGAATATAGTGGAAAATTATTTTGATCTTTTAGTTTATACGAAATGTGATTGCATATAATTCTTTAAGAATTATCTATCATAAGCTTAAATTTGAAGTAAAAGATTTTGACAGAAAAATTTTAAGTAGAAATTCAATTCTCAACAGGCGATGACCCACACGTGATACATCTCTGCCAAGGGGGCGCATCTCCGCGCTAAACCCATAGCACGTGACGGGAGGTCCGATTGGGAGTCAAGGTGTTACAGGTCCAATCCCTTGATGTTCTTATCAACACCTCCCCTTGAGTGGATGGACAATTCTTTATGTCACATTCCATTAGATTTAGGGTCCCTTTTCCAAGTATTTTGTGCTATACCCATATACACACAGTATAGACAACTCATATACACATAGTATATGTAAAGAACACTCATAGTATCCCTTTAAATTACTATGACAATATGTGCTTCTTAATATCAAGGTTTTTTATTTGAATTCTCACAATCATGAATCATAAAAGAATTAAAATTTAGCATATTACCATCATGAAGGCATAAAAACATCACTTGCATGCATCATATATCAAAATCGGCCTAAGCATGAGAAACTAAGCATGACATGGTTTTATGAATGCTTAAACATGGAAAATTTATCAAAATGAAAATTAAATAAGATGAATGGACTAAAATTAAAATATGTATGATAAACAGATTTTAAAACACGCATGAACATGATACTAGTAAAGAGGGGGTTTTTTGAAATCACTTCCACCTTGTTTTGCAATTTCTTGAAAATCAGACAGAGTTTGTACAGTCTAAACACTTCAAGAACACTAAACCTCTCAAGAATAGTAACTTCTTACCTAAGAACACTCAAGAACAAAAGAGAAGTGAGAAGGTGTGCCAAGAAGAAAGTTTAGAAAGAACAAGAAGGACTTGTTAGCTCTTGCTCTGAGATGAAGAAAAAGTGAGCACAAGGGGACCTTTATATAGAGTTTTAAAAGCACGAGGGGATGTTTTGGGCATGCTCACAAGGATAACCTCTCCTACTCACACATGAGACGTTTTGGAATGATTTGGGCAAGTGAATCTGTCCAATTCTTCATGGTGAGCACGATTTGGGCAAGTGAGCAAGATATGGTTTACAATTCCTAGTGTGAGCACTTTATTTGAGCCTCATTCAATTTCCTTTTTATGTGTGAACATAAAGTGGATTTAGAACACTTGCCAAATCCCCTTTTGGGCATCAAGATAAGATCATATTTTGGGTACATAGCAACTTTCCTATTTGCATCATTTTCTTGGCATCAAAGCATGAGATCTTTTTTTTTGTTGAACGTAAGGCCCACGGTTTGATTTGTTTCCAAGGTTGGCTTGCACAAATCATCAAGTGATGTGAGAGCCATACAACATATTTTACACGTACCACAGACATGCAATCATCCAAACAGATCAGGGTTACATTCCTAGCATGCTTCTAAACAAATAGATAAGGTAAACAATCAATCATTTTTAATGTTTAAGACCAAAATAATGTTAAAGAGAGTGGATAGTCGTCTTCAACTGTTTTCTTGTTCCTTTCCTTTTAAGCTTCACTTTGTTATCCCACTCTTCACGTATACTCAATCTCTAAGGATTTAATATCATAATTTTTAGAAGTTGAAGCATTTATAGTGTTTTTAAATCATAATACAATGATTCTTCAAGTCTATGTGGTATATGCTGTGTATGGTGTAATACCTTGAAAATGGAATAAACACCTCACATGATTCGAGCATCTGAAATTTATTTTATTTGTCTAATTAAAGGTTCATTTGCCTAATATAGTTTAGTGGAATGGGGATTAGGAAAGAAAATGAAGAGAACCCTAGCCAAACATGAAATATGAATTTTTATTAATTTTATGTGAACTCAAAAATATGTGCTAAAGGCCTAAGATCCCAACAAACATGAGAAATGAATTTTTATTAATTTCATATGGACCCAAAAGTGTGGGATAAAAACCTAAAATGCCCATGACGTCTTAAGGCACGTGCAAGTCACATGGGAGAAAAGAAGAAAAGAAGAAAATTAGAAATAGAAGATGCCAACATGCTATGATCACGTACACCCATGCTCAATACACACTAAGACGTTCCATGAAGAGTAAGTCTTCGTAAGTAGAGAATATTTGATTATTAATTAATTCATCGTAGAAATTGATATTCTATTTCATTTTTTTCAATGTCTTTATTCTATACTTATATATCGTTTTCAGTTAATGAATTTTCAGGACAAATATTATTGAGAGATTCATCAAATTTAAGTTTGTTCATAAAGTTGCAATATAAACTAATTAAACTTAAAATTTATTTTGATCATATAATGGGTCATATGATATTTAACTATTAAATGGTCATAAAATAATATTATACTGAAGAAAATATTATTAAACCTTGAATATGCTTCTGAAATAGTATTAAAATATTGAAATGTTGTTGTGAAAAAAATAATAATGTGAAAAAATCATATAGATCTATTTTATATGGTAGAAGTCATAATTGATTTGATTTTATAACGCATACTTATGGTTACAGTTGTTATAACATGGTTATAACCATTACTATTCCCTTAAAGTTGAGTAATGTTATTATTGCAATACATAAATTTATAGAGTGTAAAGTATTTGCATTATGTATCAAATAAAATGAAGTTGGTTTGATACATGTAGTATCACTATATAATTGATTAACAGCTCAATAAAAAAAATATGTTGAGACTGACTAAAAATATGTTGGGTTCTAAAAAGCACCTAGTGCACTAACAAAGGTCACATGTTTAGATATACAAATCATATCTTATATTTTGCTTAATTTTAAAAATTGATTACTCTTAAAGAGCAATTAGTAGATTGACAAATAGTAAGTCTTAAAAAATAACTATTTTTCCTTCTTGATTTATTATACTAAATTATGAGGTCAATTGAAACATATTGCAATTGAGAACAAAAAGTTCTTTGATACAAATATATTTATATTTTGGTATAGTGGGCCAAACTTTTGGAACCACAATATAATGCTTATATAATGGTATGATTATAATTTTCTTGCCATTACAAGGAGGACAACTAAATTTAAGATAATGAAATATAAAATTGATAATACAATATGAGGTTATATGAACAAGAATTTCAAAGAAAAATTGAAAATCAATTAAAAATTCACAAGATCAATTATGTACAAATTTAATCAGTAAATTGATGCAAAAATTATTTATGAAAATTTGACACATGTAAAGTGTAATTGATCGGTAAAATCAAAGGATACAACTTTCTTCAAGTAAAAGATACGTATAAAATATTCCTTAAGAGGAATAAAATAATATTCAAATTATTTGTCTCATGGATTAAGAATTAAGTATACCATGTAATAAAATATATTAAGGACATAAGTATCCCGAGGCAAAAATATTTCTTAAATAGATAAATTAAAAAATTAGACATTCTTTAAAGAGAATGAATTTGATATAAATATTTAATAAAATGACATAAGTATGTCTTGTATGTAAAAAAAAATATCATAAATTTAATATATAGTGCAAAATATTGAAAGATAAGGAATAGTATTTAAGATTTATGATATTCGAAAGTGTTTATTGATATTTTAGAAAATAAAAATCTCACACTAAAGATTGTAGAATAATGTCGATATAGAAATTAAGCAATTTAAACTTATCAACAAATGAGAAATATTTTTATACCAAAACTTAATACTTTATATTCTATTAGATGCAAATGAATATTTTATGAAAACATTCAAAAAAAAGTAGATCCATGGATGATGATACATATAAAAAATTTTTAAAGGATTTAAAATACATGCTTGAAGTATATGCTTTGAAATATAAACTTTAGAATGTTTAACATTATGAAAGTCACGTATATTACATAATTATTTATATGCATATCTTACAATACTTTTGATTGATATTAATATTTACATTTACATATGTAAATTACAGTTATAATAATTAATTTTTGTTATGCATATGATAATTATATGTGTTATATGAAGCATGTTAAGTTGCTCACGTGTTTTTATCAAAAATATTAACAACTATGTTTGTGATTTTGTTGTATACGATTGATGCTTTGAATATTATAACCCTATAAGAAATAGTGAAAAATAGAAAAGAATTTGATATCTAAGATGTTGGAAAAACAAAAGTTTGTTTTGGCCTATAAATTGGGGGTTTTCGAAATTGATTTTTTTTCTATTAATCAAATTATCTTATAAAAGTTTTAGAATTATTTTATATGAACAAAACACATCAATTAAGTTTGCTAATGGTAATTTTGAAGTTAACAAAAATTATTTTGTCCTCATAAAAATGATAAAGAGATTATTAATCCTAAAATATCAAATCTTATTATTACTGATGCATCTATGTTCTTAGCAAATTGTATAAAATTAGACATTGCTTGTCCAATTAAGTTACTTATAGGATATAATTTCCACTAACTCGAAGATATTAAAATGACATTTAACACGTATGATACTATCTTTGAAAAATAAGTAATATGAGTCTATATTTTTTTTTAAGAATTGGTTAGGTATGCAGATATTACATTTTTATTAGATCCTCACAAAGCAAGGTATCAAATGAGATATGTTTTTATTTATGGTGATATTGCGATGTCATAATTATTCATAAAGTAAACAATAATTATAATTCTTTAAGTCACTTTGAGATTTTTGCAATCAATGAAATTTTCTTACAATACCGTACAAAGATAATACAACATGTATTGCACCGTTAAGAGAAAGATATATCAAGGATGATAAAGCCAAACATATTTTCACGAAAATTCTTCTTTACACATGAAGTTTAGAGGAATGAAAGATTAATATTTATCAAATAAGATCAAGTAAAAATGTTGCAACTTGTTTATGAAAGCTTTACCAAGTACCCCATTTAGAAAACTTGTAGATGGTATTTATATGTGATGACTCAAGGATATTTCAAGCAAGAAAATAAAAGAAAGTTTATGCATATTATTGTGAAGAAAAGAATAAAAAGAAGTTATTAATTAGTGTACTGCACTCTTTTTCTCTTATCTAAGATTTCATCCAACTAAACCTTCTTTGTAAGTTTGTAGCGAGGAAGTTCTAATAATATTATAAGACTTTATAAATATATAGTCTTTTTCTTTCTAAATTACTTTCGTACTATGTTTAATTTAGCAAGGTTTTAATAAGATATATTTTTCATATAAAAGACATTCAAAGAGAAAGTGTTATAAATAAATATATTAAACGTCTTTGTAACTCTCTAACATGTAGTATATTGTAACCTCAAAATCTCATTATATTAAAAGTAATAAATTTTTTGAAATATTTTTAATTATATTCATTATGATTGATGTAATTCTCCGTACCAAAAATTTATATAAAGGGGTCTTGTATTTTATGAAAATGACGAACAAAGAGAAAAATTTTTGTACTCTATAGTGCTATTGAATAATTTTAACTATAGTATACAGTTATTTATATAAGTAAATGTTTTGGTTATAACACTCAATGTCTTCAATCCAACTTGTGCTTTCAAAATAATCACAAATGATAAAAACATTTAAGGTCATGTAGCATTTATCTTGTAATCTTTTAATGAACACTAACCAATGCCAATTTATACAACCTCAAGTCAATCTTACTTTAACTTTTTATCAACCTATTTAGGCACACTATTTTATTAATATAAATTCTCTAGAAGTTCTAATCATGATTCATTTAGCACATAAATAAAATATTTAAAATAACCTAAAAGTTTTTAAAACAAAATTCTTTTCTTGTCATTTCTTATATTGTGAACTATTTCTATTTTTTAAAAATTTTCTAAACTAAAATATTTTTTACTGTTAAAATACATATTCCTGTGACCATATCTCTAGCTCGTCAATGGAAGTATTTTAAACAGTGCATTTTTATAAATTGTAAGGTATTTTGGTCATTTACCCTAAGTAAATAATTTATGTCAAAATATATCCTACCATTGTACTTATTTTAGAATCTACCCTACTTTTACTGGTCAACAAAATGTTGACTAAGTCCAATAAGGTATATTGCCTTTTTTTTCTTTTCTTTTTTTTTGGTTACTTTTGTTGTTAGATGCTAATTTTTTAAAATCCTATAAATTTAAAAAAATCTTTTTTTTTAAATCCAAATTTTTGAAAACTCACTTTTAAAGTATTTTGTTTAAAAGTCGACTCTGTGTTTAAAATATAATTGTAAAAAAAACCCACTAAGTTGTCGTTTCTCGTCTATATACAGTTTGTATACTTCCAGAACACAAATGGTGTATCACACATGATGGTTAAGTCTTGTTGTTTCCTACTAGCATACAGTTTGTATAATCTATGAATACAAACTGTATACCCTGTGCTAAAGTGATTGCTTAGCCCGCCTGTATACAAGTTGTATAACATGCGAATGCAAACGGTATACCCCACACTAACATTGCTATGCAACTCGTATATGCCTAGTGATGATCTTCACCTATATACAGTTGTATTCGCACGTTATGCGAACTATATACCTGCGTTGCTGCTGCTGCTTTTCGTGTATACGCGTGCTCCCTCTTTTGTATAGAAGCTGTATAACAAAATTCTGACAGAATTAGAATTATGTTATACCTGATTACAATTAGGATATAGACTTTATTCTCTGATTATTCCCTTGGATCAAGAGTTCTTTGTGCTCTCTGTTCAAGATCATGACATCTGTAATCAGCATCAATGGCTGAGATTGTATCTTCTCTTCTATATATAGAACACTGTAGCTGCTAATTAAAACAAGCAGAAATATAGTTTTTCAATTATAATTTGACTTTCTAGTTTTTTATATGGTATCAGAGCCATATACAGGCCATTGCCATGTCTAGCAATTCATCCAATTCTGCTTCTTCAAATTTACCAATGTCATCATCTTCCTCCATCTCACCATTTGGAAACTATCTCAGCCAACACATGACGATCAAGCTTGATCGTGAAAATTTCCTACTATGGAAGTCTGTCATATTCCCAGTTATCAGAGGGTACAAACTTGATGGCTATCTATTGAAAACAAAGCCCTGTCCTCCTCCCTTCATTGAGGGAACCACTAACATTAACCCAAAATTCGAGGATTGGATGAGCAAAGATCAACTTCTTTAGGGATGGCTGCTCAATTCTCTAACCGACTTGGTACCAACTCAAATTATTGGAAGTACCACATCACAATCAGTGTGGAAAGCCATTGAAGAACTCTGTGGTCCTCACAACCGAGCACGAATACAAATTTGCAGGATAGGCATACAAACTACTTGAAAAGGAAATCTGACAATGGTTCAGTACTTTAACAAAATGAAGGAGTTTGCAGACAACTTATTTGCTGTCGAACATCCATTCTCAACACCTGATCTGATTCATATACACTTGCTGGTCTTAACATGGAATTTCTGCCCATTACCACCCTTCTTCAAGAAAAAACAAAATTGTCTTGGCCCGAAATGCAAGCATCTCTTCTCAGTTTTGATGCTAAACTCCAGCTACTTAACAATGTGGCTGCAATGAATATTAACAACTCACCTTCTGCTAATGTTGTTACTCAAATTGCTTATTCAGTTGACAAACAAGCATCCTCCAAAAATACAGCCTCAGGAAACAACAAAAGTAACAAGAATGCTTTATCTTCTGGTTCATATCATTATAATGGCCTTGGACCTCGTGGTAGAGGTGGTCGCAGCAACCAAAACAAACCAACATGCCAAATCTGTGATAAATTTGGGCATTCTGTTGTTGTATGCTACTACAGAGGTGATTCCAGTTAAATGGGATCATCTCATCAGCAACAACCACCTCCCAATGCTTTTATCGCGACACCTGATCATATTTTGAATAATTCATGGTATGCAAACAGTGGAGCCACAAACCATCTGGTTAATGATCTTGTAGTATTGAGCAATCATTCTGAATATACAGGTAACCAACAGCTGGTAGTGGGCAATGAACAATCTATTCCAATTTCTCATGTTGGCCTTCTCAAAAACACTCCTTACCTAGTTATCTCATCTTTCCTAAAACTCTTTGAGCTCCTTCCCTAAAGAAAAATTTAATCTCAATTTCTCAACTCATTAATGATAATAATGCGTTCT
This sequence comes from Tinospora cordifolia, assembly GCA_030144865.1. Taxonomy (NCBI): domain Eukaryota; kingdom Viridiplantae; phylum Streptophyta; class Magnoliopsida; order Ranunculales; family Menispermaceae; genus Tinospora; species Tinospora cordifolia. The sequence continues at coordinate 2,146 of JAJIYU010003305.1, read as the reverse complement.
TAGAAATCCATTATGATTGTTGTTTGGTGAAGGACTCTTGAACCAAAGTTGTGCTCCTCAAAGGGAAACTTGAAGACCACCTCTATCAATTGAGCAAATCAACTTCTTCATCAGCTTCCATCCACACTCCACCATCTTCTCTATTGAGTTTTTCAAAACAATCAATGTCAGATTATGAACTGTGGCACGTGAGATTAGGACAACCTTCTCATCTCACGTTGACACATATACTTAGACAATGTAATAAACCTAGTTTCAGAAATAAACTTGTTGTTTGCTCATCATGTCAATATAGCAAATCTCATTCTCTTCCTTTTAATTTATCCACCTCAAGAGCATCAACACTACTTGAGTTAATTCATACAGACATCTGGGCACCAGCCCCAATATCTTCACATAAAGGATTCAAATATTGCATTCATTTTGTTGATGATTTCTCAAGATTCACTTGGATCTACCCTCTCAAAGCTAAATCAGAAGCACTTTCTGTTTTTATAACCTTTAAGAAACTTGTAAAAAACATTTTCTCAAAAAGAATCAAATATGTTCGATCTGACTAGGGAGGTGAGTACAAACCCTTTTCTTCATTCTTATCACAACAGGGCATTGAATTCCAGCACCCTTGTCCCCATACCCATGAACAACATAGAAGAGCTGAATGTAAACATCGACACATTATTGAAATGTCTCTTATCTTGCTTGTTCATGCCCATTTACCCCTAAGTTATTGGTGGGAAGCTTGCCAAACCTCTGTTTTTCTCATCAATAGACTGCCATCACTCGTTCTCAATGGCCTCTCTCCATATCAGCTGGTATACAAGAAAAAACTAGATTTCTCCATTTTACGAACCTTTAGATGCGCTTGCTACCCATGCTTACGACCCTACAACCAACATAAATTTTAGTTTCAATCTCAGAAATGTATTTTTATAGGCTACAACTCTTCTCATTGTGGTTACATCTGCTTGAGTGAAACTGGCAAAACTTCATATCAAGAAATGTCATCTTTGATGAAACAGATTTCCTTTACCCATCGCTCTTTCCATCTTAATCAACACCTGCCTCTCCTTTAATTCCTTACTCTTCCATTCATTTAATTCTCCCATCTGCAACAACAACTCCAGTGCCTATTTCACCAAGTACTTCTTCACCCTCAGAATTCCTCCCACCATCTAACTCTTCTGCCTCACCCACAAACCGTTTAACCACATCACATACTATTATTCTCCCATCTCATCCAATGATCACAAGAGCACAAAGAGGTATCTTCAAACCAAAATTGTTCTCAGCTGTCACCTCCTCACTTGATTCAACTAAACCAGAAACTATCAAAGAAGCCCAACAATTTTCGCATTGGCGCAAAGCAATGACAATTGAATATAATGTTCTCATCAATTGCAAAAAATGGTCCCTTGTCCCTATAATACCCTGGAAGATCTATGAGACGTCCACGTCGCCAGTGAACAACGAAAGTAGAATAACAAGCTTAATAAAGGAATAAAAGATGGGCAAAATACCCAAAAAACTATGTATTATAAGTTTCAATAAGTGTAAAAGTGATGCAAATCCGAGTAACATGAGAAATGGCAAAGAAAAACACGGAATACTAGAAATTTCATTGTAGTGACCGCGGTAGGTCTAAAAGGATCGCGGTCATTGCATGAGAAACCAGAAAAGAAGGAAAACACATCCCTCTGGTTACCGCGGTCCATGAAATGGTGACCGTGGTCATCACAAATGACATCCAAACTGAGAGGCTACTGGTGACGGAGGTCCATGAATGGAGGACCGCGGTCATCAAATGGAAAATGCTCATGATAACCGCGGTCCATGAATGGAGGACCGTGATCATCAAATGGAGACCCAGAAATGAGAAGATGCACACCGTTCTGTCGACCGCGGTAATCACACAGTGACCGCAGTCATCCGTCGTTTCTATATAAATAAAGCACGCGCAGAAAACCCTAGATCTAGCATTTCTTCACCGCAACTCCGTGGTTTCTTCTCTACTTCTCATCCAAGCTCATTTGTTTCCGTTTCTAAGTGTTCTAAGGGTGGTTTGAGCCTCTTCAAACCAGTATCTACCGTATTCAAGCTCAGATCCGTCAAGAACAACATCAACAAGGGTGGATTTGAGTTGTGCTAA
>JAJIYU010003304.1:0-27335 GCA_030144865.1 Tinospora cordifolia | reverse complement strand
AAATGCATTTTCTTTTTCTTTTATTTTCTTTCTTTTTCTTTTTTCATCTTCTTCTTCCAAATATTTTAACATTCAAAAAGAGTCTTCGTTGAGGCGTGGAAGTAAGATAAACTGTGTGATCAGAATTCCAAAGGCAAATCTTGAGGCATACTTTCTCCTTAACAGAAATGTAACTTTAGACAGTGGCATGCACATCATTTCCACCTTCAATAAATGCGATTAGTGAAAATTAGCTTCAGACACTGGAATGGCATGTCAAGATTCAGCTTGTTGACCATGATTAGTTAGTTTGTTTCGTTCTTTCTTGATTTTTGGATTGGCATTTATCCAGTTGGATTTGGATTACCCTTTCTTGTTGTTTTTACACATAAGAGAAAATTAAGCAAGGAAAACATATCTTTACAGGTTGATAATAGCAAAATGATAAAAATGGAAGTGTATACAAGTGGTGAATGTTAATTTTCAATCGTTCATTTGTTCAATAATGTTTTTGAGAGACCCTTTTTCTCTAATTGTTTTGTCTTTATTTATTTATATAAATTAGAAAAGATTGTGCTGTATCTAGCTATTTTTATGAATAATATGATAATATGATTACGATTGACTGTTTAAAAATTTCATATGTAAATAAAATGTAAAATCCAACTATTCTAGTTATCAAATTTAATTTAATGACCTATATTTCAATTATAATGAAAGCAAGTTCTATGATGTGGATAAAACTAGTGGCTTGGTTGAAAAGTGAATTATATATGGGCACAAGCATGGGTTGAAGGTAGGCAGTACCATAAGGTCATTAATATAGAGAGTTGTCCAGACTTGATTATGTTTGGATGCAGATTTTTGCCACCCCTGCTTCTAAATGTATGGGTTTCAAATAGGTTACAGATGGCCATGATGAGGAATAGGGGTGTAAGCGGGTCAATTTGGGTTGGTTTGGGTACTTGGCCCCACCTGACCTACCATCGTTAGCTGGCATCGCTATTCACTTGATGCTATTTGACCGCTGCGAAATTGGGGGCCCAAATTGATTGACGATTGCCGGGTTGAGCCTTCCATTTTTTCAAATAATATAATTCCCTCTATAAAAATTTTTTCATAGAAAAATTTGTCTACAGAAAAATATTTTTATAGAATAATATTTTTGTCACAAAAAGGGAAAAAAAGAATAGTAATAAAAAATAAAACAAAGAATGATAAGTTTCTTTTTCTTCGTCGTCTTCTTCTTATTCTTCTTCGTCTTTGTCTTATGCTCCTTTTTCTTTTGGTCCTTTTTCATCTTTATCTTTTGCTCCTTCCTCTTCTTCTTCTTCTTCTTCTTCTTCTTCTTCTTCTTCTTTCTCTTCAGCGACAAATTTGTTATTTTTTAAGGTTATGCTTCTTCCTCTTCTTCTTTTTCTCTTTTCTCTTCTACGACAAATCTATTTTTTATTATGTTTTTTCTTTTTCTTCTTTTGCTTCTTCTCATTCTTCATTTTATTTTTTATTATTATTCTTTTTTTTTTCCTAGAAGAAATAGGAAAAAAGAACTAGAAGAGGGCTTCAACTTTCAAATTTCGACTAGATTAGTCAATTAGGGATTTTTCCATCTAGGGTTAAGAAAATTAAAAGAAAAGCATATAATGGGTTGTGTTCGGCCTGACCTTTTTGGGCCAGCCCCAACACCCAACCTACCCTAGTCGGGTCAGTTTAAATTGACCTGACCAACTCGATATTTAAACAAAACCCGACCAACACCTACATTTGTTGGGTCAAGTCAAGTTGGTTGGGTTGCTTACACCCTTGATGAGGAACAATGGATAATGAGTAAAGGTGTTGTGACAAATGAATGTTTGCATTGTATCTTAAGTTAAAAGGTTATTTGATTTGAGATTAATTATTAACAACCAAGCTAAAGTTGTGTACATAATATTTTAAAGAAATAAGTAGTAGTTAAATGAATTGTTCAACTAAAGATCATATCCAAATATTATGCTTGCAAAAATAGTAGTAGAAAATAATTGTGCAATGTCAATGGTGTTGTGAGCTTCCTACTGATGCAGGGTGGAAGTAGCATGCGACCAATTGTAGTACCCCAAGAGAAATGTGCGAGATTGAGATGAGGGATTCAAGGCTGTTCTATTGAATAGCAAACCTTTCAAACCTTTCTTGTTGATTGAGAGACCAACCATCTGCAATATCAATATTGTGCCAAGGGACATTTAAACTTGTCTCATTCATATGAGAGGAGCATGAACACAAAGACCTTAATGATTATTGTTTAAGCCTTGGTCAAAATGGAATAATGTGGTTTGCAATGACACAACATGGCATAATTGGGCAATGCGGCCCCTTAAAATCACCAAAGTCATCATTTGAAGAATGTGAAAAATACAATGGAGATAGATTTTAAGAGTAAAGATATTGAGGATGTGGAGAAAATAACAAGTTGGAGATACTAGAAGTTTGAGAAATTATTGGGTTCGCATTGGTTCTAGTTGTTCGATTCCATGTTTAAAAGTGGCTGCAGTTTTGCATGCAATCAAAAACAAGTAGAGGTTTGTTCTAAAATGAATAATCTATTGTTACTATGATAGAGCTTTGCCTTTCAGCATTTCTGTTGCACTTCTTGTCTAATGTTTAGAAGTAATATCGAAGGGGAAGAGAAAAAGACAAAGAAGCCGAGTGGTCAGTCTAAAGAGAGAAAACTTGGATGCAAGATAATTAGAAAGAGGGAGAGAGAGCTACCATATTGAGGGAAAAAGACTTCAGAGGACAATCCTAGTCCTACCAGAGATTCAATATCGATTGCTTCAGATGCCTCCAAATGTAATATTCTAAACCTGGTTCTATTAGTAGATTTCTTTATGAAGAAAAAAAGTGGAGGTCTTCATTGGAGGTTCTCACTATGAATTGGGTCTACTCTTATTATGCCTATGCTACTCATTTTGGGTTTTATCCGTGTTAGACCTGTGACGGAAAGAAAATTTTAGCAAGGTGGCATAGCAAGTCTATTGGTGCAGTACAAAGTGTTTGTTAGGATTTCTCGAGTGTTATTCATTTGTTTATGTGTGGTGTACAACTATTGTATAGAAAAGGGTTGTTGAAGAACACTCCATTATTAACAACGAAGTTGCTGCATTGTGGAGTTAGGGACCTATACCTTTGAATACCTCCAATCTCGAGTTATTAGTCCATGAATCATCTCTTAGTGAGTCTCTTTATTTCTGCCAATAGCTCATTGCTTGCATGCACGCGCATGAGAGCTCCAGGTAGAGCTATCACGAACAAGCAAAGGAGATGCATTTCAGGTACCCAAGACATGCAATTATCCCATGTAAAGAGTCATTCTATTGTTTGAGAAACCTTTAGCCAAGGGTGATGCAAATACCCACAAGCTTGCCTAGAACTTAATTTCCTCCCACAATTGTGATGCATCCTTGGCCCTATCATTGAAATTGTGTTTCTCCTCTCTAGACATAGCGGCCATAGCATGGCATAAAATAAAATCTACCAACTAGCTTTTCCTCTAATAATGAGACTATGTGTGAGAGAGCACCGCATCTGTCAACTCATTCAAAGTTATAGATCTGTTATTTGGAGAAGATTCTCTACTTTGACCACATTATCTTTGTATAGTATAATGACTGAGGAGGAAAAGTGGTCTAGATTCTCTCACCTTTCAGTTGACATAATCTGCAGCAGTAGGGGAAGCAAAGTTGTTAAACGAAATCAAATTTTAAACTCGTCAAGCATAAGATTTAATTGGAATAGTAAATTAAATTGTAAATCTTTAGATTTTTTTTTCAAATTTTCAGATAATTTACGCGAACAAATTTGGCACTCATACTGTGCATATTTAATGATATAAAATTATTCTATAACAAAGTTGTATAAATAAACATATAATGTTTCTTGTCAAACAATATATTAAGTTCTTAAGGCATGTTTTAAAAATTTTTTATCGACCCTAAATTATTTTTTGTTGATAAATATATAATATATTTATGTAAAATAGATAACTATATTACTCTTTTTCATCAAATATATAAATATATTATATATAAATACATACGTATGTACGTTAATGCATACATATATTATGCATACATACATACATACATCTATATATTCTCAACAATAAATGTATTCTGTATAGTTTTAGTCTACCAAAAGAAGCTTGCAAAAACAAACTTATGAAAGAAAAACTCAAAACCCTTTTCAATATGTGGTGTTGAAATGGAGGTGTAAGGAGTGATGATTGTCTACTTTGTCTTTGTCTTTTGAGTAGCAAAACAATCCTTTTGGAATTGTTGATGGAGGCATAGAATGTGACAATAGTATACTTCTTCATCTTCCTTTGCTTAGTAGTAGTAGTAGTAGTACTACTACTACTACAATGTCTTCTTAGAAAACCCTTTTCGATTTGTTGATGGAGGCGCGGGACTTCCAGGTCATGTATTTCATGTCTTACGCAAGAATAATAGTTTCTTCTAAGCAATAACAACAACATCCAATGACAACACTCAAAAACCATTGACATCTTCTTCGTCGTTTGGGTTGTTTTTTATATTTTTTATATTTTATATTTTTTTTGTCTTCGTCTTCGTCTTCATCTTCATCTTCTTCGTCTATTTCTTCTTCTTGTTCTTTTAGTTTTGCGTCGAGTCACAACTTGATTTAAGTCGTGTGATTTTTCTCACCTCGTGACTTGGTATGTGTGTGATTCAACTTAACATGTGTTCTAAGTCATAAATCACACAATTTTAATTACAGAAAGGGAGACAAATACCAATTAGGAAGTCATCTCTAAAGCATCTCCATTTAGTTTACTTGCTTACAAGCGAGAACCCACCCAAACACTTTTACCTTGGATGGTACATGTGCCTGCCAAATGTGATTAGAAAATGGGAGAGGTGGTATGGGCTCAAGAAGCCAAGTACCAATTTGGACTTGTGGATAATGTACCCTTGTATAGGCATGTTATTAGGGAGATTATTTCTATGGTCTTTCTACCTGTCAAGGCTCCAGGGATGTGCAGAATGTTTAGGAGGTAATGGGATGATTATGAAGCTTTCAAAATTTTAAGAGTTGCCAATTCCTGACTTTTAACTTCAAGAGTGGTGCAAATTGGGGTGCTAATGGAGTGTTGAACTTCCATGATATTTTGTAAGTGAATTCTCTCCTTGGTCTTCCTTCAAGTAAGTGGTTTCTATGTTTATTGAATGTCTGATTATTATCTATGCCTAGAAAGCCTATGGTTCCTCCATAAATCTCCATATGCATTCTCTATAAAAAGCAACATTTTGAAGAGAATTGTTTCCTATGCCCAAACATTCTTTCTCCACAGGCCTCTGAACCATTGCCCTTTTGATTAAGTTTGCATCCCCCTTTTCTAAGCTTCTGCCCTATTAAAAGTTTTTGACCTTTCTCTCAAATCAAATTGCAATCAATAAAAGAACTTTGACTAGGGAGAAATAGTAAGATGGAATGGCTATTAAGATTGATTGAACTCAGGCATGTCTCCTTTTTTCAGATAAAAAAGCCTGCTTCCACCCATCTAGTCTCTTGGACATTTCAGGGACGGCTAGTTCTCAAAATTTGACATCAGGTTGCCTCCTAGTGGTAGTTCGAAGTACTTCATTAGCCAATGACATCAGGTTACCTCCCAGCGGTAGAATCGCAAAATTTGACATCAGGTTATTAATTATGCATCCAATCTTATTTCGAATGAGGGGGATTTTTGAGTTCATGTTCATTCTCGCTATTTGACTTTTACCAATTTTAACTATCAGATTTGAAAGCTTGCTAAAACATTGAAGTAATTATATATTATTCATCACAATTTCTTCCTCTTGTTAGAGGAAAAAGAGGGTGTCATTTCCATACTATAAATGAGTTTTTCTGTTGAGAGATATGCGTGATGTATATTAATATATGTGTAAACAGTAATTGTCACTACCAGTGACATAGCATAGGTGTATTTGCTCACTTTTCACATATATCATTTTATGTTGTTTCTCAAAAAAAAAAAAAAAAAAAAAAGAAGTAATTTTTCAAATACCCTACACCATTCTTATGGCCTATAGCTGTACAAAATTAACCCCAACTCTTATCCAATTTGAGATTGGATAGCATAAGGTAAAGAGCTATTGCTAACCAAAAATGACGCCAAAGCTTTCAGACTCGGCTCACACCTCGACCATTGGGGAGGATGCATCCTCCAACACCCTTGAGTTCCTTTCTTTCCATAAGTACCAAATAATTGCAAGACAAACAATTGCCAATATGGCACCCATTTGTTTCATGCTTGCTCAACAAATGGAAATACATAAGGCGGTACATGTAAAAGATTCTTCGTAGAAATGACTAGAAAGTGTCCACAACCCTGCTTCCAAACGTCTCTGGTAATTGGACAATCCCCAAATAAGTGTGTGATAAACACCAGATCCTGCATCAGTTGGAAGTAATAGGAGGGGAACAAGCATCACTAGGAAATCAACATTGGAGTGTATCACCAGTACTCACCCTTCCATGACCAACCACCCAAGTGAAAAACTTTATTTGGATGGAACTTGTGTTTTCCATATGCATGAGGAAAGGTTGGATGATTGCCAAGGTCAAGAAGAGCTGAAAGAAAAGGTTTGGAATTTCAATCAAGAAGAGCTGAAAGAAACGGTTTAGGAGAGAATTCCCCTGACGAATCTAAACACCAAACTATTTCCCATTGTCTTTATCTATCAAAAATCTGTGTGCCAAGAACGAATCTGGTGCCCTCAACATCAAGCACCTTAGGTCATTTGTTAAATTTTAAAAGAAATGGAGATGGTGAATTTCCTTGCCTAAGCCCTGACTTGGTTTAAACCTTTTCCTTGGTCTCTTGTTAATGACAACTGAGCATGTGACTGAAGATAGAAAACCTATAATCCATGATATCAATTCGGACTGAAAGCTCTTCATCCTCACCAATTCTGAAAAGTTCCATTTCATTGAATCACATGCAAGACCACTTTGAACACCGCTTCAATATTCCCCCCAGTCCTATAATCTTCCACTGCCTAATTAGTAATGAGCACTGCATCTAATGTCTGTATCCCTTCAATGAGTGTGGACTGATATGGCCTAATTATTTTGTGTAGCATTAATTTAATCCTTATTGTCGACATCATAGCTATAATTTTGTATGAACTTATAATCTTCCCCCTAGTCCTATAATCTTTTACTGCCTAATTAGTAATGAACCCTGCATCTAATGTTTATATTCCTTCAATTAATGTGGATTGATATGGCCTACTTGTTTTGTTTAGCACTGATTTAATTCTTATTGTTAATACCATAGCTATAATTTTGTATGAACTTGTAAGCAAGCTGATAAATAGTTAAATCCTTCACACTCCATCAATTGGACTTCTTTTGGGATCAGATGGTTATGTTTTACTTGTGTGGATGTTCACTGTCTCGTTTTGAAAAAGTTCTCCCACCTTCATTAGATCATTCTTCATCATATCTCAAGAACTGATATATTGTCAACGTGAATCCACTTGGGCTTGGTTCCTTGTTCTCATTATTGTCAACCTCCTCCATGCTGAATTAATGCCCTAACAGCATTCTGTAATCATTTGATAGTTCATGCTGATCAAGGTCCTCAATCCCCGCATGTCTCATGTTGCTATAATAATTAAATGTTCTTAAAGTATTCCACAACCTCATTAATCACCTTTTCCTTGAACTCCACAAGATTTCATCCACCTTCTTGATCTCTGTTATGGTACTCCTAGTTCTTACTTTTGTTTGATATCCCATGAAAGAATTTGGTGTTGGCATCTCCTTCTCTTAGTCATTTGATTTTGATCTTTTGTAGTGCCATTCTTTCTTCCCTTGGCAAATTTTTTTTCTCTGTATATGCTTTTTTGTAGACCTTTCTAAAGTTTCCCATTTCTAACATTCCATTGGCTGTCTTCCTTCATCATGTCTTAGTGTCCTATCATAACCTCCAACTCCTTTTCATTCTTAGCTTGTTTACAATACTCTTCCTTATCCCAATCTTTGATCAACTCTTTGATCTTTTCTAACTTGATTGTGAAGCTATGCACTTCAAAGGAATTTGTGGACTGCCACCGCAATCCAATGTTTCTTTTGAAGTCCATGTGAAATAGCTATGTGGGTTTTTGGAAGCAAAATGGAAATGGGCCCCATTTTTTACGCCAGTGTGTATGACATAATTGGTGTATGATATAAAGTAAGTATGCTTAAGGCTTCTTGCCCATGGACAAGGAGTTCCTCCCATCCTTATGTAAACTAGAATTGATCAAGCTTGCAACACAAGGGGATGTAGTGGATCCTTTAACTCTAACTGTTTATTCAATTGATCAAAGTCATTCACACTTCAGGTGAGCTTTAACATGCTTGCTTGCTTATCCCATATTAGTTGATAGAACTTGGGGTTGGTGGCCATGGACCCACTAATTTGGAATCCCAAGACAAAATGATTCTTCCTTATGAATCCTTGGATGGTAATATGGTGGTCCATCCTCTGTATCTTGATAGATTTGGCCAAGTAATTTTCAAACCAAAAATCTCTTTCTTTGTCTCTCGTAGAACAAGTATGTGCAGAATAGCCCTACAAATAGTCATGTGTCTTGTATGACCATTTTTGAAACCTCTAATGTTCCATATCATAATCTTCTTTTTGGCATCTTGTTGTCACTGATACTTGATGAGCCCTTTGCTAGGAAGCTGGTATTTTCTAGCCCTTGGAAATTTTTTATTTCCTCCAAGACCTCATGCCCCTAAATTTTCCACGCCTTTTAAGTGCATTCTTTGCAGATAATACGTCATGAATTCTCGTGATTTTGAAGAATTGTACTATCCTTAGAATTGCTCGTTGCCCTCAAGTTTAGAAATTTCAAGTTGGCCCTAAACTTTGTCCTTTTAAAACTTGAATTAATTTGGAAAGTTCGAGAAGTTAAGGACAATATTTGTAAAGATTTGCTAACTTAGTGTAATTTGGAATAGTTTTATATAGATGCAAAAATATGCATAATTGCTATTAGAAATGACAAAAAGAAATAGAATAGATACTTTTCATATATAAAATATAAATACAATAAATTGAAACATATATTTTGATAACTTGAAAGGTTAGATCCAATCTCTTTGGAATCTCTCCTTCAACTTTAATCCTTGCAGTTAAAATTTACATTTTATTTTCCACATTTGGTTTTTTTCCTTACATTTGAACTTCGGTTCGATCTCTAAAAAATTTTGGCTAATTTCAGCAAAGTATCACAGTACATCTCAAACCGTCCCGCTTCCTTGCAGTTTCATCTCAAATCTTCCTTAGACACCCCCTTGCTTTGCTCTGTTGTACTACTTCTGCATCTGGAGGAAGATGGCATGGGGTCATTTTTGCGTAAAGAGCATGCAAAATGGTCTTGAGTGATGGCTAATTGTGTGGTTATTGGTTCAGGGGGAGATGCTATGGTAGAATTGTTAAACTAACACAACCTAGGTTGAATGGAAGAATTACCACTCACAATTGCATTAATGCATACACCATTCAACTTTTCACGTGTTATTGAAGTCTTGTTGGTAGAGTTCTTCTTTCATTCCCTATCTTCAGAAAAAAAAAAAATTGCATAAGTTTAAATCTAGGCATTTCTAAATATATTTATTGTAGGGTTCCACAACTCCTAAGATTTTGGCTAAAATAACTCTGTTTAGTGTTTTGAGGAGGGGTGTATTGCAGCTTCTGATTGTAAGAATATTTCTTAGCTCTTTGTAGTATGTAAATTTGCCATTGAAGAAGCCATTCTTGCCTACAAAGGCTTCTCCGTCTGTAAGATAGGGAAAATACACTCAGGTGAGATTCAGGGTGGTCAGCCTCTTTTTTTTTTTATTTTTTTATTTTTTTATTTCTTTACACTTCTCTTAATCTTCATTTAAGGATTTTGCTAAAGTGGACCTACTAAATGCAGCCTCAAACCTACATTTAGAACAGAAAGTTTGTACTTATTAAAACATACTAAGCTTTTCTTTGGCTTTCTCATGACTTAATACTATAGTTACGTAACTTTGGTAGCACATTGCTACCATTTAAATTCAAATATATGGATGTAGGCTGCAATGATCTCATCTAATTGGGTCTCCTACACGCTTTCACTTCCTTAATTCTGATCCATTAAGTGCTAACCTAACAGTTCAATATCGCAATAAATTCATTCGTGTAGTCTCTATCTATGAATTCAAATAATGGTATGATTTTCTCTAAGCCTTCAAACAGTTTCTGGTTATTTTATTTTCTCTGATCCATCTTGGCACTGCAGGAGCAACAAATGGTTATGCCTGGACATCGTGAATCTAATTTGCAGAAGGAACTTAACCGCTATATACCCACAGCAGCAGCATTTGGAGGCATGTGCATTGGTGCACTGACAGTGTTGGCAGATTTCATGGGAGCGATTGGTTCTGGAACTGGTATCCTCCTTGCTGTCACAATCATATATCAGTACTTCGAGACATTTGAAAAGGAGAAAGCAAGTGAGCTTGGCTTTTTTGGCTTCTAGATCTTCTAGTATGCTAGTTTTTCTTTTTCTTTTTTTTTTTATTGGATTTTGAAATCTTGGGGAGCGGGAGGAGAGTTTTTTTTTTTTTTGGTCGATTTTGAGGCAAAATAAAAAAAATAGATTGGGGTTTTTGCACTGCCTCCTTTGTTTTTGGGGTAAAGCTGGTAATTATAAATTTTTTTCGAGAATATTAGAATTTAACATGGTTAGATTTGCTAGTTTCTATGTGTCTTCTTTTTCATCATGTTTATGCATCCAAAAATAGCCCATGTAGTCGAGGGGTTTAATTATCTATTTATATATTGTTGTGAACGTTCCTTGAAAAGATACATAAAAATGAAAGTTGGCAGATCTATATATATTAATAATTCTGTGCAAAATTCTGATCTGGATTTTAACTAATTGGTTAATTTTCATGGCCAAACCCCTAATCTTGTGGGGTGCAAGTGTACGAGCAAGTCATTGAGAGAGAGAGAGAGAGAGAGAGAGAGAGAGAGAGATTTGTGAGAAAGACTCATGATAATGGATTTAGTTTACATTTATGCTCGTCTGATATGCGAGCAACTTGATAAAACTATGAATACTCAAAAATGATGATTATATTAGAAGCTTAAGCTCATCATTGGTTGGTAATTGAAAAAAGGTAACATTGTATTGTGCTTCTATCTAAAATCTTTAAAGATATTTGAAAATGCCTTTGCCATTTATTACACTTGTGCTTTTGTCTTCGAATGTGATTCTTATCCATGAATCCTTGGAGTATCTTGCAAGAGTGATATTAAATGAAACGTAGTTCCTGAATGGTTGCAACACAGCAAGCAGAGGTTCTTGAGGATAACCGAAGATACCTATGTAAAGCCGTCCAGAAGAAGACTGCCAGTTAGCTATGATTCTAGAGCTACCACAATTGCTTCCACAGATTTTATTAAGTGAAGGGGGAGGAAGCTGATTCTGAAGTTTATGTTAAGATTGCTTACTGCTGTGCACTTCTCATTTAAAAATGTGCTAAACCTATTATAGTGCCATGCTATTAAATTCATACGCCATCTCACGCTCAAAGGAATGAATGATATGATATCAGCATCTTCTTCATGAAAAGATTCTTTTATTAATGAAGCATTCTAGCCTCCTTGATCATTTATTAGTATTGCTACCAAGAAATCTGAACTCCATGAGGATGGCAATATTCGTTTAAAAAAGGTAATTCTGGAAGCCAATAGCCATGAAATATGCTTATAAGTACCGTCTCTTTTATGCTACTGCAAACGAATGTTCAATAAATCACGAACTCATATTAAATTCCTCCATATGAACAACGGTATATACCCTAACTTTGCATTTAGCTGGGAGAGGTTTTAATAATGCCTTACTTCTATCACTTCGGTTGCTAAGGACGTGTCATTGGCTATCAATCTCCAACGTTTTTAAATATTTCTATATATCTAAAATCCTTGAAGCCATGGAATTTTGATGTGCATATGGTTTTCTAACTCTTACAATTATTTTTCTTTTTAAACTCATGTTTTGCCTACTAAAATCTAGCCATGAGCAAAAAAAAAAAAAAAAAAAAAAAAAAAAAAAAAAAATTAAAAATTGAATTTGTTTCTAACTTTGACCTTTGAAAATCATAATTGATTTAAAGAGTTTTAAGAAATGTGAAAAAAAACTTTTGTAAAATTTTGCCAACTTAGAGAAATATTTGAAAAAAAATTATGTACATATTAAAATATGAATATTTTCTATTAAAAATGATGAAATAAAATTAAGTAAGTATATTTTATATATAAAAGTACAGACAATGTAATGGTCAAAGAATGAAAATTTGGCTTCACTCCAAACTTAAACATTTGAAAATTAGAATTAGTTCGAAGAGTTAGTAAAATTTGAAGAAATTTTTATAAAAATTCATCAACTTTGAGAAAATAAAAAAATTTAAGTAAATGCTCAAATATGTATAATTTTTATTAAAAATGATGAAAATAAACGTAACTAGATGCATTATATATATAAAATATAGATAAAATGGTTTTGAATGTGTATTTTAATATTAAAATGTTTAATGCACATTGTATATGAAAATTTAAAATTATAATTAAAAAAGAAAGAAATAGAATTCTATCATCAAACCTTAATAATTGCACAAACATAAACCCTAGCTTGAATCGTTGGCTCGGTAGTCCTTGCAAATGCAAGTAACTTTGATCCTTTTTACTGGCTATAGTGGGTGACCGTAGTTTCCTTTTTTTCTTTTCACTCATTGCCTCTCCTTAGGCTCTTAGCTTCTTCTTCTCTTCTCTTTTTTCTCTCTATCCTATTTCCTCCAGGCTATAGTTAATTTTTCTTTCTCCTGGATCGCTACACGTTTGGTGCACACATCTCATCTTTAATATTTTTCATAGAACAAGATTCTATTTTTATTTTTATAATCTTTACGATTATACAAAAGAATCTTAGTGCATCGTAATCTTTACGATTATACAAAAGAATCTTAGTGCACCATAGAGATTTTTTGTACACATGTTATTTTTATTGCCTTTTTGCATTTTTTCTAATCATTGAAACCTTGATTTTCTGTGAACTTTATTGATTTTTTTTTGAAGATTTTGACTAAAATTTGTAATTTTATAATTACAAGTGAATTTTGCTTCAATTGTCCAAATTACTAAATTAATTCAATGAATTTCATCTAAATTTGTCGAACTCTCAGATGTTGATAATGGTTTCAAACATATATTTTAAAATTGACAATGTTCAATGCATATCACGTATGCTAACTTAAAATCGTTATAAAAAAAGAAAGAAAGAAAAACATATTGTCAAATTGTAGCGATCACACAAACATAACTGTAACACCCCAACCCCAACTTGGTGGACTGGACCATGCGATGGGCTGGGCTGCGTTACTTTTACAAGTGACTCATACTTGACTTTCATTTTTCTTTTATCCCAAGTTTGTTGGACTTTTAGAGTACTCAACTCAATTACATTCACTTAATTCAACAAGACAAGATAATTAAAGATAGAATAATTCTTCAACTTTATTGATGAAAAGGAGTACATAACTCAAATGTAATTCAAGGAAATAATCAAAGTAGGGCAATACGCCCTTACAATGAATTAAAAATGCTCTAAATAAAATATTCTAACATATTTTTTAAGTGATTGGCATGCATTTTCATATTTTTCAATTTCCTAAAAAAAATTAAAGGAAGAAGGGTGAACACAAAGCCTAATGAATCATTCTAAAAACGGTCAAATCATTATTTCAAATTAATAAGACATTTATATCAAATACTTTCAAACATTAAGTGATTCAATTAGTTTATTGTTTAATAGTTGAAAACTTAGATCAAAAGGAATCAACCTTGATGTTCTTATCAAAATACTTCACAAAGAGTGAAAGGGCATTCCTTCATGCCAAGTTTCGCTGAATTTAGGGCCTAACCCATATTTCGAGTATCTTGGGACCTCACCCATTTGAACTAGAAACTAATCCAAGTTCATATCTAAAGAACACCCATAGTAATCCATATGAGTCATTGTGATAGTCCGTGGTTCTTATCATAATCAATTTTTTTTCTTGAATCAACCATGAATAATGAAAATAAAATTCAACATGTGAGCATGATATTCACATAACCAAAACATCATATAGCATGCATCTTTTATCAAACAAACCTAAACATGTGAGATCTAAGCATGACATGATAACCAAAACATCATATAGCATGCATCTTTAATCAAACAAACCTAAGCATGTGAGATCTAAGCATGACATGATTTGATGACAGTAAAACATGGTATGCATGATAAACTGAAAATAAAACATGCATATGAATAACTCATTGAATTTAAAGTAACAAGATAAGAGTTTTGAAATAACTTCCACCTCCATGTTATGAAATCTTAGTTGCACAAATCAAAATCTTAGTAGCACTTCCACCCTCTAAGAAGTCTAGAATCTCAAGAACACTCAGGAATTGAAAACTTCACACTGAGGAACTCTCAAGAACTCTTGAAAACTAAAAAGAGGTGCCAAGAGAGAGGCTAAAGAAAGCAAGAGGGATTTTATCAGGTTATGCTTTGGGCTGAAAAGAATGAGAGCATGGGGGGACCTTTATATTGATTTTTTGAGTGCATAGGGAGACGATTTTGAAAGTGTTCACACTAGCCACTTTCCATCTCTTCTTGTGCACGATTTGGGCAAATGGGCTGATTTCTTTCCAGTTTTCCTCTTGTATGCAACGAAATGGCAATTGTAAGGATTTGGTTCTCTTGTGCGTCATATAAGCAAGGAACCATTCTAATGTTGGTGTGCAAGTATTTTGGGCATCCCTTTTGTGTGCACATGAATCATGGGACCACTTTCTATTTCTAACATTATTTGATATGCTTGCCGATTCCTTTCTTAATTTCTCTCCTTTTGGGCGTCATTATGGGTGAAGAAACTTTCATTCTTCACTTGTGCATCAAGAATAGACATGATTTGGTGAGCACAAGATCATAAGAACTTCCATTTTGGTTCTTTGGTGATGCGCACAAGTGATTAGGGTAGCTTAGGGTTTTTATGTTTATGCTAATTTTGTGTTCACATGTATATAGGAAACTTTCTAATATGGGTTTATTATGCAAGACGACCAGGGTTTCTTGTGGTGTGCACATAGCTAGAGTTAGTTTCGGGTTTTTGCTAATTTTTGTGTTCACATGTAGTCAAGGAAACCTTCTACTATGGGCTTATGAGCACATGGCTGGGGAACTTTCCAATTTTTCATCTTTCCTTTTTCTCTTGCATGCAATACTATGTAAATGTTTCTATTTTCCATTCCTTCTTTATTCTTGTGGGCACACTACTATGTGTGTAAATGTTTCTATTTTATATTTTCTTTCACATGAGATTAAACTTTGGAGCAGCTCTCTAATTTTCCTCTTAACAAGTGAGACTTGTTAATTCTAGCAATATCATTTATCATTTGGGCTATACAATAATGTTGCACCTCAATTTTCATATAATTGTAGGGAATTAATTTATTTATATAACACTTTGAATTTATTTCTAAATTATTTATATAATTTTTTAAATGGAACTTGCTAATTTTTGTAACCCAAAATATATCATTTAATTAACTCCTCTGATTTGATTTTTTTAAAATACCACATTGTGGTTTCCTTTGCACCCAAAAATATATTTATTTTTACACTAGAATTTCTACAAGGTTCCCTCAGTTAATTTTGTTTCTCATTTTGGCTATAATTTAAAATATACATAATTTTGTATCCCAAAAATTTCATAAAATTTTCAAGGATCAATATTTATTTATTTCATTTAATCGAATTTTGTACAAATTTTTTGGGATATTACAACTAAGAATGAATTCATTATTCTTAGTGATTAATGTGTTTTAGAGAAAGCAATTATCTAAACAACTCAATCAAGAATTGAGATTGATCATTGTATTTATATAGAATCAAGATTATAGAACCAATACTCTGGTTACACTTGGCATATGATTATATATCATTAGTTTCTCACTCTAATAGATGTCTAACTACCTACTCTCTGTACGCTCACTTTTTTGTACCTCTTCTCTGTACACGCGCTTTTCTATATAGCATTCCTTCTCTGTTCAACGTACATGCACTTCTTTGTACAACATTCCTAATGTGCTACTCTCACATCCCCCTTCAATTGAATGGGTAGAGGACACACATGTAGATTGCTTGAGAGAAGCAAATAGTAATGGAGAGACACTTTAGTCAATCCATCAGCTAGTTGGTCAACAGAAGGAACATGTCTAACATCTAACAATTGATTTAGTACCATGTCACGCACAAAATGAAAATCAAGCTCAATATGTTTAATTCTTGCATGATACACAAGATTCACAGTCATGGCTTGAAGACTTGAATTATCATACAATAATAGAGGGACCCCAGGAATATCCACTTGTAACTCCTGCAACAAGGATTTTAGCTAACACACTTTAGCAACAACTTGTATAAGGGCCCTATACTCAGATTCAACACTTGAACGTGCCACTACCTATTGTTTCTTTGATTGCCATGAAATCAAACAATCACCTAGGAACATATAAAAGGCATCGATGAACTTTCAATCATAAGTAGACAAATTGAATCAACATCAGTAAAACCATGAAGGATGAAGGAAGAATTAGTCTTCCGAAAATGCTAGCCATAATCAATTGTGCTACTAAGATACCTTAGCACACATTTCACAGCTTTCCAACGGCTAGTGTATGGCATTTGCATGAATTGGTTGAGCTTGTTAGTAATGAACGATATATTAGGCCGTGTAAAGGATAAATACTGAAGAGCTCCGACAACACTTCTGTACAAAGTTGGATCATTGAACACTTCACCATAAAAAACAAATAACTTCTTTCCTAATGCAACAAGTGTGTCAATAGGGTTGAGTTTAACCAAACCAATTCGAGTAAGAAGATCTCAAATATGCAGTGACTGAGTGAGAAACATGTCAGATGAATCCCTATGTACTTCAATTCCCAAAAAAAAATGTAACAAACCTAAATCTTTCAGCACAAATTCAGTCTATAGTTGTTGAATAATAGATAGAATTTTCGAAGAACTTGAACCAGTTATAAGAATATCATCCACATTGATAAGAATGAATATCGAATCAGTGCCATCATGTTTGAAAAATAGAGAGAGATTAGCCTTGGAATTGACAAATGTTCATTGCAGCAAAACATTCTTCAGTCTCTCATATCACACATGGGGAACCTATTTGAGACCGTATAATGCCTCATGCAGTAGACACAGATGATTAGGAAAATTTGCATCACGAAATCCCTCAAGTTGAGCCATGTAAACCTTCTTCGTTAGATATCCATTCAAGAAAGCATTATTCACATCCAATTGATGAATAGGCTAATTAAATTGGATAGCCAAAGCTAAAAGAATTATGATTGTAGTTGACTTTGCATCATGGTTGAATGTCTCACCACAATCCAGACCTAGAGATTGATGAAATCCTTTTGCTATTAGATGAGCCTTGTGCCTATGAATCTAACCATCACTATTATGTTTTAGCTTGAAACCCACTTGTTTCCAATGACATTCTGAGTATTAGATTTAGGTACCAATGACCATGTGTGATTCTTCATTAAGGTAGAAAATTCTTCATTGACGACAATACACCATTCAAGCACTTTGGAGGCCTCCTGCACAATAGTTGGTTTAGTGGAAACAACATTTGCTGAAGAAACTAAACATGAAGACATCAAGGCATTAGACATTTTACGCTTGACAATCCCATTCTTGGCTTGATTATTTTCGCTGATCTATTAGAAGGTACATGAGATACATCATCATGTACCTCATGTGATGGTGAGCCAGCAGATCTCTCAGAAGGAGGTGTAGTAATAGGCACAGGTGATCAAAGCACATTTTGAGAATTGACTTGATCTTATTGAGGGAAAGGAAGAAAAGTAACAGAAAATGGTGTTGTACATGATTGTGACTATGACGTCCCTTGTGAGGAGTCTTTAAATGGATACATAGTTTCATGAAAAATTACATTTTCTAACATATAACATTTGCCAGTGTCAGTAAGGCATATATGTCCCTTATGAACTAAACTATAACCGATTAATGTGCACTTTTTAGAATGAAATTGAAACTTGTGTTTTTGATATGGTCTTAAACAAGGATAACATAAGCACCCAAAGCAATTTAATCTTTTATAATTAGGCTCACATGCAAACAACAAGAAATAAGGAGAGGAACCATTGAGCAGTATAGAAGGCAACCTGTTGATAAGATAGATTATTATTTGAACAACTTCCCACCAAAATGATAATGGCACCTAGCTTGTGCCATTAGTGTTATAGCTATCTCAATGATACGTCTATGTGTAATACCCTAAAA
Source organism: Tinospora cordifolia (assembly GCA_030144865.1). Taxonomy (NCBI): domain Eukaryota; kingdom Viridiplantae; phylum Streptophyta; class Magnoliopsida; order Ranunculales; family Menispermaceae; genus Tinospora; species Tinospora cordifolia. The sequence goes on along the minus strand of JAJIYU010003304.1, from coordinate 8,886 downwards.
ATTAGTATGAAAATTTGATAAATTAAATTAAATTAAATAAATTGAGCAAAATTGACTTCAAGAATTTTATGAAAATTTTGGTGCAATAGAGGTAAATTTCAATGTATAAAAAGGTAGGGAAAAAATAATAAAAAAATATTTTGCGTCGAGCTACCGTGGTAACATGACGATTTGCACGAAAAAAAATATATGAGTGCATCGAACGACTACCGCGGCAATGTTACTATGGTAATGCATAAAAATCAGGAAAAAAATACAAATTCTATGAAAAAACTTGCAAAAACACATTAGAAAGCCCCCAAAACCCTAATATTAACACTCACTCGTTATTGTGCGAAAACTAAGAGAATTAGTAAGTTTCCTACATTGGGAACACCGTAAAATTGCCAATTCGTACTCATTATAACTCTATATAAACTTTGCTTGGGCTCTCATTCTTTTCATTCCAACAAGAACTAGAAAAGTTCTCTTCTTGCTCTTTCGGCCTCCCTCTTGGCATCTTTTTTTTTTCTTTTGTTGTTCTAAATAGTGATTAGAGTAGTAGGAAGGTGGAGTAACGGAGTTCTACACAAATTTTGTTCTAGAAGTTGAAGGTTCAACAGAGGAGCTTAGATCAACAGGATTAAGCAATTGAGGTGCATATGATTTCCAGTTTCAAGTTATTATTTTGATTTAAATACGGGTTGCATGTATGTTATGTTTTGAGTATCTATGATCTATCATTATGCATGCCATGTAAAATATGCATGCTTAGGCTTACATGAATAAAGGTGCATGATTTGATATGTTATGTCCCATGCTATGATGTTACTATGCTTACATGTTTAATTAATGTTTATATCTAGTTTACATAAATAAATGTTATGCTTTACAAATAACAAAAGATTAATTAAGATTCTAACCATGTACTAGCGTAGTATCCCACAGGGGATTACTGCGGGTGTTCTTAAGAGTGGAACAATGGAGTTTGTCCCTAGTTCACAATGGCTAAGACCCAAATTCTCGAATAATGTGTAAGACCCTAGATCCAAAGGAAACTGACATAAGGATTGCCCTTTCCTTCCTTGATATGAAGAACACCAAGGTTGATCTATTTCGTTCTTAATTACAACTGTTAAACAATGAATTAATTGAACCATATAATGTTTGAAAGTTGTTGACGTGTATGTTTTATTTGTTGAAATAATGACTTAAGTACTTGGAATGATCTACTAGGCTTTAAGCTCACCCCTTTACTTTAATCTTTCAAGAAATTGATAAATCAAGGCTACATGGGAGTTACTTAGAATATTTTCCTTAGAAACTTTATTAAATTGTAGGGCATGTTGGCCGAATTTTGTTATTTGAGATTAATTTCACTGTAATAAACATTTCAAGGATTTTGTACCTTTTGATTGAATTATTTTCTTAAGATATCTTGTTTCCTTATTAAGATATGTTTATGAGTTAATGATACTCAGGAGATCCCAAAAATTTGGGACTAAAAGAAGAAGAATGAAATTAGTAACACTGGCCCGCCTCCCTGCTGAGTGGTCTGGTCCACGTGCAAAGATTCAGGGGAGGTGGGGTGTTAAAAAGCTGGTATCAGAGAATCAGTCAGTAGATGTACTGAGTAGAGTTAGAAAGAGTTCACTCACCAGGTAAGACCTTTACTTTGAATTAACTTAGAATGCTCCACCTCCTATTTTAAAATTAAAAATCATTTTAAAATTTGTTTTTCAAAAGAGGTATATGTTTTCAAATGTTTTGTTTGGATACGAAGATTATGAGTTAAGCCAATAGTGGGTAAGTCTTATCTTGAGTAAAGCTAAACATTGAAAGGGAAATGAGTTTTCCTATTTTAGAAGGCCGATTGCTAAGAAGACTTCGGTTTCGCTGCCAGACTAAAGGTTGTCCCACCAACTCATACAAGTAGTTGGAGTGGAAGAATACACTTATTTTCTACAAGAAAACTAGGAGGTGGTATATAAGGGCAAAAAACTCACTAGCATACAAAAGTAATACCAAAAGTGGTATCAGAAATTGACATAAGTTGTGGGATTCAACCAGATATTGTGACCCTGAGTCTAGGAAAGAGACCTTAGGTAGAAACTTTGATGTTGCCAAGGGTGGCACAATAGATCATACATGAAAACTTTTAGGACATATATTAGAAACTGAAAACGTGTGAAAAACAAAATACTTGATTGGTCAAGACAGAGATTGAGAGGATTCTGTATCTCTAATTTCAATGTTGTATGAGACGCATATGAATTTGGGGGTATGGAGTAATCTTGGACTTGAAAAATAATAGACCATGTTTGGTGAATGATTGATAACTTTGGAAGAGCTTGTTTCCCTATGCTTAGTTGGTATGGGATGGTTAAGTATAGTGAGGCTTGGGAGACCTTAGTTGTTGAGACATTTGCAAAATTGTTTGGGTGTAGCGAGATTTTTGAGTAGAAGTCTGTGTTGATGGCCAAGAGTGGTATGGGACACTCAAACTCAGAGCCACAGATGGAAACTTGGAATTTCGCTATGCTAGCATGAGCTTGCATGACTGAATGATTGATTGAATGCGTACTTTACTTATTTAAATTCATGAAAATATATATATTACATGCATTTTGATTATGAGACCAAATCCTATACCCAACAACATTAAAGGGCCTTGAAACCATCAAATAAAACTTATAAGAATAAACTAATAGGTCACTGAACAAATAAAAAACCTAGAAACATAAATCTAGAGTCATGATAGCACGAACGAAATGAAAAGTTTGAGGGAACCGTCACGACAAACTACTAAGGATGGGGATACCATTTTTTCAAGTTTAGAAAAACATTTCACATCTCAAGGATAAGGGAGGACGGGTTATGTACCCAAGATTATAATTCTCTCGAAAGCTTTTGTTGTTTACCTTATCAGATACCAAAATTGCTTTTGACTTGTAGATAATGACTGGATCCATTAAATACACTACTAGGTCTTCCGCATCTAATGAGACTAAACCATGAGGACAGGAAGCACATACTGGTGCTGCTGAGGCTTAGATTAAGAATATGTTGACTCCTGAGTTGTTAACATAGATCGCCAGGAGAGTTATGAAGCATATTATGAGGGCACTGCCTCAGATGTTGCCACAAGTGGCACCATAGCTATAGATATAAGAGTAGACTCCAATGCAACAGCCGGTACCTGTACCTAGGTTTCCTGTTTGTCAAAGGGCACGAGATGGCATTGAGGATAAGGAACAAAGGTACATATTGATAGAGTTGCAAAAACTCTGCCCATTTCAATTTGATGGCACATCTGATTGCATGTCGGCAAACCATTGGTACCTAGAACTTGATGAGCATTTGGATGTGTTAGGGGCAATAAGTGCCCATAGAGTTGTGCTGGCTTCCCATCAATTTAAGGGATAGACTAGGAGTTTTATTGGCAAATGCTGAAGGCAAATCTAAATGCTAATGTCAGAGTGATGAATGGGAAGAGTTCAAGGAAGTGTTCTATGAAAAGTTCTTCCCAGAGACTACACTGAGGAAGATGCAGTCCGAGTTCGTCAGGTTGACTCAAAAAGATATGATTGTAGTAGAATATGATACCAAGTTTACCGAATTGGCCAAGTTCTCACCTGAACTGATCAGGGAAGAAAAGATGTAGGCCAACAAATTTGTGGAGGGTCTCAACATTGAGATTCGAAAAATGATAATATTGATGGGCCTAAAGACGTACAGGCACGTCATAGAGAAGGCATTGCTACTAGAGCAAGAACTTAACTTTGAACAAAAGTTGAAGAATTGAAATAAGAAATTGGGTAATAACCAAGATTACCAAAGAACCTAGAAGAAGCAAAACAAGAATGGTGAAAAGGCACATTAGACTCAGCAACAAGTGCAACCCAACTAGGCTAAGGAGGAACAAAAGGACCAAGCAAAGAGGCTAAGACTATGTTTCCTTTGTAGACAAGGGGGACACATAGCAAAGAATTGCCCGGTAGGAGCACCTGCTCAAACCCCCTCAACAACAACCACAAAACAATCAGGGTAGAGGGCAAAATGGTTAATTTCAAGCATGACAGAATGTGAACCAAGGGCAGAACCAAAGCTATGGGCAGAACCAAGCCAAAGTGTTCACAATTGCTGATGCCCCTGAGGACCAAGTCCTTCCAGGAAAAGGTACATTCATATTTTTTTAATATTTCTATGAAATCGTTGTTTGATTTGGGTGCCACAAAATCTTTTGTTACTGAAAAACTAGCAGACACATTGCAACTAGTAACAAAAACATTGCCTATGACTCTAACTGTATCCACACCCAAAGGAACTACCATCACCTCAAAAAGAATGTGTAGTTGTGACCTTAGCTTTGAAGATAAACTAGTCTTAGTCAACCTCTTTGTACTTCCATTTTATGGATATGACGTAATCTTGGGTATGAACTGGTTAAACTAGTATCAGGCACAAATAGATTGTCCTAGGAGGCGAGTAATGATAACATTACCTTCGGGAGAAACCTTTAGAATTGATGGTAATATGTAGAGATTACCTAAAAGCTCGACGATAGCCTTATTGAATTGCTTAAGACAGAAAGATGAACTTAAGAAACTCTTAGAGGAGGACCCTATAGATCAAAGAGGAATCCAAAACTTAGAACTAGTTTGAGAATATGAAGATGTGTTCCCAAATGACTTACCCGGACTTACCACCTATTAGAAAAGTAGAATTCAAGATTGAAGTTTACCCTAGAAGCAACCCCATAGCCATACCTCCCGATAGAATGACACAAGTAGAACTGATCGGGTTGAAGACTCAGCTAGATGAGCTATGAGAGAAATGATTCACTAGACCAAGTGAATCACCATGGGAAGCTTTGGTGCTGCTCGTAAAGAAGAAAGATGGATCCATGAGATTATGTGTTGATTATCGAAAATTGAATAAGGTGATAGTTTAGAACAAGGACCCCCTACTAAGGATAGATGACCTGTTTGATCAATTGAGAGGAGCCACTCATTTATCTAAGATTAATCTTAGGTTAGGATATCACCAACTGAGAATCTCAAAGTTAGATATACACAAGATGGCTTTTAGGATGAAGTTTGGACACTTGAGTTCATGTTGATGCCATTTGCTTTGATCAAGGCACCAACACCATTCATGGATCTAATGAACCAAGTGTTTCAGCAATACATTGATTAGTTTGTATTAGTATTCGTAGACGACATCATGATTTACTCTAAGTTAGAAGCTAAGCACTTAGAACACTTTAGGATTGTGTTGGAAAAACTAGTTGTATGCCAAGTTCATCAAGTGCGAATTTTGGATGAAGACAGTCAAGTTCCTTGACCATGTAGTAACAACAGAAGGCATCTTTATAGACCTTGAGAAGGTGAACAATGTTATGGATTGGAAGCAACCAAAATAGTTAAAGAGATCAGGAGTTTCTTAGGCCTTTGAATATTACTGAAGATTCATTCGAGATTTCTCCAAGTTGGCCGACCCATGGCCAAATTGACCAGAGAGGGAGTAAAGTTCAATTGGGATGAGAAGTGTGAACAATCGTTCCAGGAACTGAGGATGAGATTGACTACGAACGCCATCTTAGTTACTCTTACACATGACATTAAATATGTTCTGTATACGGATGGCTCACAAAATAGATTGGATGCAGTCTTATGCAAGAAGGAAAGATTGTTGCATATGCCTCAAGAAAACTTAAGATCCATAAACAAAATTATCCAACCGATGACTTAGAATTGGTTGCTATTGTATTTGCCCTAAAGATTTGGAGGCATTACTTCTACGGTCAGAAGTTTGACCTATTCTCAGACCACAAGAGTTTGAAATATATCTACACTCATAAGGAGTTGAACTTCAGAAAGTGAAGATAGATAGAGTTCCTTAAGGACTATGATTTCCAACTGCACTACAATCTAGGGAAGGTCAATGTGGTGGCTAATGCCTTGAGTAGGAAATTCAACAAATAGGAGGAGGAAACGGGTTAGATATATTAGTTAATTGAGGATTTTCATTGAAGGATGGCTTCAGACAAGAAGCAAGTTTATCTTTACAACATGACTAGCCAACCGAATCTTTTTCATTAGATCAGAGATAAAAAAAGGCAAGACAAATGGCTCACAAGCTAGATAGAAGGAGTTGAACAGGGTAAGCATGCTGACATTAGGATAGATGATGAAAATACCCTAAGGCTTACAGATAGAATTTGTGTGCCTTAGCATGTTTAGAGTAAGCAAACCATACTAGAATAAGCTCATTAGACCAAATACACGATGCATCCAAGTGGTGACAAGATGTATCAAAACCTTAGAAAGGCCTACTAGTGGCAATGAATGAAAAAAGATGTAGCTAAATATATGCCTCCAAGTGCCTAAACTATGAGTAGGGAAAAAGGCGGAGCATAGAAAATCCATTGGAATGTTACAATTACTCCCAGTCCCTGAATGGAAGTGGGATAACATTGTCAAAGACTTTGCCAATAGATTACCCTAGAACCGGAAAGGAGAGGATATTGCATGGGTGATTATGGATCGTCTCACTAAGGTGGCTCATTTCTTGCCTATTAGATCCATCGACCAAGTCAGTAAGTTAAGAGAACTCTATGTAAAGGAGATAGTATGACTTCATTGTGTTCCTAAGACCATAGTGTCGGACGTAAACTCTCGATTCACATCATAGTTTTGGCAAAGTCTACTGAAGGAGTTGGGCTCTAAACTCACCATGAGTACCGCTTTTCATCCTCAAACTGATGGTCAGTCTGAGAGAGTCATCCAAACACTAGAAGACATGTTGATGTCTTGCGTCCTTGATTTCAAGGGCAACTAGAGCAGAAACCTACATGTAATACCCCAAAAATTTTATAGAGTTTTGGTAAATTTAAATAAAAATAATTCAAGCACAATAAATCGTGGAAAACTCATGAAAACATGGTTTAAGAGATGTTTAATAAATGAACAAAAAATTGGCAAAAATGGAGCAAAGCATGAAATTTCAAAAAGTGACTGCTTGATGGATACCGCGTTCATTAATAGAATTACCGCAATCATTAGATTGAAACCTAGAAAAAAATTAGAATCATAACGTTTTGGTTATCATGGTCATTCGTGTGATTACCGCAGTAATCCAACTAAAACGTAGAAAAATAGGGTTCTAGTTACCACGGTAATCCTTTGAGTTACCGTGGTAATACGTGAATTTTATATGTATGAACAGTGCGCCAACAAACCCTAATCGTCACTTTTACCCTACATTTGTGCACCTACTCCCAAGCACCGATACTAGCCCCTGATAATCAAATTTTCTTCCCTTTCCTACCATTCTAAATTGATTTCTCTCCATTTAAACCCTTTCTACTGGTTTGTGAGTTTAGATTTGTGAATAAAAAGCTTCACCAAAAAGAAGATCCGTGGGGGTGTTGTACCAAATGTCTTGTACTCAAGTAAAATCATGAAACCCACTTGAAGTTTTGAGTTCTTAGCGTTGTAAATCATTTTGCTAAGTGTAAACGTGTTTTCTTTGAAGCTTAAGTGATTTGAGGGTTGTAAGACCTTATTTTGGTGGGAAAAAAGAGGAAACGCGAAGAACCGTAAGGTATAAAGACTTCTTTTAGTTTGATGGGTGTTTTAGGAGTAATCTGCATGTATTTGAGTGTTGAACACATGGAAAAAGCATGAGCAAGACAATGCACACAAAAGCATTGAACACACGAATCCACTGGTTAGCACGGTAACTGGCCATTGACTGCAGTAACATGGCGGAAGACTAGTTTTCATCTTTGTCGTTCATGCACGGATTATTGCGTGTAACACCCCAGTTTCATCTTCGTCTCGTAGCCTGATATGTTATTACCCTCGTGTGCATTCACTCCTATTTTATGTCCGAGAACTGGGATGTTACTTTTTCTTTAAATCATTGTTACTTGCACTAGATCATATCTCAAACTACAAAATAAAGTATAAAGACACTTGTTTTGAAACAAAATAGTAATAACCTTGGGATCACACAATAGCTGAAAGACATTAATTTAAGATCAGAGTTACAAACAATTTTGTGGGTTCCATGGCCAACTTTTGATAAGACAAATATTGTCCGACCTAATGATCGACATTCGAAAGGATTAAATATGGTGGGTCACATGCCCTACAATTGAACATAACAAATAAAGTTCATTTTCTAATATCCTCATATTGTGAGGCACATTACTACTAATTTACATCGATTTGCTAGGAGCAACGTCTTCAATAGTTACTTGAAAAAGAGTGAGTGGGGTGAGCTCAAGAGCCTAGTGGACTATACACAGTACATTAATAACATTATTTAAATCAAACACTGAACATGCAAACACTTATCATTTATTAGGCGTTTCAAACATTCAGTTATCAACAATCGTTAATTAAACCGAAGGGTCTAACCTAGTGTTTTTTCATCATATCGAAAGGGACGAGGAAACTGCACTATATGCTAGATTCCAATGGGATAAGGGCACACCCATTACCCAACCTGGGAACTAGGGTCACAGCCATCGCTCCTTCACTAAAGGACTAAAGTCACATCCATAGTTCTATCATTAGGGACTAGGGGCAAACTCGTCATTTTTTATCGCAAGAACACCCACATTGATCATCCCCCATAGGGGTCTGTGATGCTGTGTGGTTCAACTCTAAATTTATCTTTGCTTGTGTATCAACAAACATTTTATTATGTATAAAACATCATTGTACAATAACATAATCATGCTGATCATCTTCTTAAGTATAAATACGACAATAATCATTTCATAGAAGTATAAAAGCATGTAAACACCAAACATGATACATACATACATACATACATACATACATACATACATACATACATATATATATATATATATATATATATATATATATG